>CAXKVV010001284.1:0-36253 GCA_964058805.1 Schoenoplectus triqueter
GTGCATGACGAGCGAGCGTCAGAGTCAGAGCTGCATATCGTTAATGCAGCCGACATGAGGCTCGAGGCTACTGTTAAACTACCGTCCCGCGTACCATATGGGTTTCATGGTACCTTCATAGAATCAAAGGAATTGGAGACACAGGCATAGGTACAGAGGAGGGGAATTACCTGAGGGAGTTCATGCTGAGTGCTCCCCGGATTCTCTCCCTAATTAAATTACATTGTTTTGTTCTTTGATTTACAGTTATGTTAGATATGTTAAAAAAAATAGGAGAACCAGCTTGTAGCTTTTCGTTGGCAGGTAGAGTACCAGAAGCTCAGCTGGTTTCTGTGGCTCTGTTAGTTAGACTTAGAGGTTCGACCCCACGTTGTATGTTTTTGTAATTTGACTGTTTATCATATATTATTTATAGATATAATTCCAAATTTCATGTCTGCTTCATGGTATTCTATTTATTCTAGCTTGTTCCGTTGTGGTATCTATCATTTCTTAATATAGTATTGGAACAGGATGGTCGCTTGCTTAAAAGACTGCTTGCGTTTGGTCTCAGTGATTTTCTGATTCCACTTGCAATATCTGTTTTTATTTAGAAGTGAATTAAACACCGACCTCTCTTAATCTAAGAACCCGGGAAACTTGAAAAGAACGATTTTTTTTTCTTATATTCATGTTATGCGTGTATGTATATGCAAGATATTAATAATAATATATATGATAGTTGGTTGTATTCATGTAATTTAAGGAGTCCACGTGGCGAGTAAAGTGGGATCCATAAATCCATCCATTGTCTGGCTCAATTACAGTATCATCTACAGTGGTTCTGAAACTTGTAGGTCACTGAAGAGGCAAGACAAATTCATTCCACTTTAATTAATTTAATTTCTATTAATTTTTTTTTTTTTTTGGAAAATAGGCCTTAAGGTTATTAGGTGTAAATTTCATTCCCCTTTTAGTCTTTTTCTAGCATAAGTCCATAGGCATAAAATTCATTCCCTTGTTATATATTCATTAAATGTAGGTAAAAGATCCTCCCTTACCACGCATCGGATTGTATCAAAAAATTATAAGCTGTTGGCTGTGTGATTCAATCCAATTTGGACCATACATTCTCTCCACATGAGCATTTTGAGCGGGTGTAGCAAGTGGCAACTGGTAAATAAATTTCATTGGTGGATTAACACGTGCAACCCATGTGAAGTTGAATGGCTCTCACGTCTGAGTTTGATGCCTCTCCTCTTAAAAAAAAAAAAACTGAGCATATATTTTCCCATATTTTAAATTTAGTTTGCAGGCCAGACTCAGTGAAATTTGAAGAAAGCGATTTGCAGAGCAGAGTCCAACAAATTTGGCATGAAATTTTTTTTAGTCTCCTATATGGCGCAATTTCCTCACATTTATATTAAAAAAAAAAGATGTTGAAAACTGTACAGAGTTGATGGGATTCAGTAAATTATTTTTTATTGTAAGTAAATTAAATTCATCAATCAATGCGCAACAACCAATCCCAAAGTAAAAGACAGAACAGCACCCATGGCCATTGGTCACTGTTTATGTGAGCAAAAAGAAATTCACTCTGACGACGTGTTCATTTTCTTTCCATTTGCATATTTAGGTGGGAAAAAGAAATTCATTTTCATAAAATTTTCTTTTTCCTACGTAAATTAGCCAACGAGAGGCAGTAACGAATGGTGACATCCGAACATGCCTTTGAAAAGTTGATTTAATTGTAAGTTCTTCTGATCCTCATAAATTCGTGGTCCTCAAATTCTCTAATATTTTCTAATACAATAATTTATGTTAATTATTACGTTCATAAATTAAAACATTTAATCGTCTTTTCTCTCTAAAAAAACATTTAATCTTCTAACTTTTTTTAATAAATTTATTTTACATATGATTAGACGAGTCTTTCACATATTCATTTTACTAAATTTAATTGGTCTAACATATACTTAGCAGTCGTTATCGAAGACAATAAACATTTATTTCCGTGTTGCAAACTTTTGTAGGATGAATTGATAACAAATCTTCTATTTCTCTTTGAAAATGAAGAAAGAAAGAATGAAAGAAAGCAAGTGGCCAGTCTTGACCGAACCACTTTAATTTTTTCATTGGATATCTAATTAAGCCTCTAAGCTCAGACTTGTCAAATTAGTGGCCCCCTAATCTGCAAAGGATAAGTAAAATTAGTTAAAAAGTGCACTAAGGTTAACCGACACCAGTAGTTATGCCAAATAATTATTTATGAAGCTAGGAAGGGAAATTTTTTATTTAATCACATGATAACGATTATAATTGTGGCATGTGGATCCATGCACCTTGACAGTATTTCTAATCTTTCTCTAATTAAACCAAAAATTTGGTTCTTTGGGGATTCTAACATGACATTCAATACATCCAATACACGGTGCTTGCTTGTAACAATAGAGTTCTAATAGCACATGCGAACTGTTCACTTTTGTAACAATCCGAGTCAGATCAGTCAATGACAATTATGGAAGACCCTTTAGACCGAAATTACTTTACCAGAATGAAATGAAATCGTTTCGTTCTTCCAAAAGCATTTTATTAGTGATAAAAAAAAGAGCTGATATTGACTGAAATGTCTGGTACTGCGATGTTTAGGCTAAAAAAAAAATGTTTTCCGAAGAATTTGGATCACATTTAAGTGCAGAAAAAGAGCCAACTCGGTCTTATGGCAGGCCCATTGATGGAGAGAGTGGCTCAACTTATTTGATTGGAATGAACAGTATCTGAATTTGTTAAGCTGCTTTGCACTGCACGGAAGAAGTTGAGAAAAACATGCAAGTGCAAATATGAAAAGTCGGTGTGTGGGGCCCACGGGGGCCAGGTCCCAGGATCTGTACAAAATTCTTCAGTCCGAGGCCTTTCTCTTTTGTCTTGCAAGTGGCATGTGACACAATGTTTTGTGCATCGGTCAACCATTGGCCGGGGCCGCCCCACACCCACAGCATGGCTGCATGGCTAATGGAGCAGTTGAAGTTCCCCAACAAATTCGATTTTGGGACAACGTTGGAGGCAGAGCACTAAGCAGCCCACGTTGCCATGCTACTAAATCGTACCTTTCAGATAATCAACTTCTTGTTCCGGTTCAGCGTGTACACAGGAGTATGGACAATTTAATATTCACATTCGGAAGCACAAATGGAGAAAAATATATAACACAAATTTTGTGCATGATTTTTATTAGAGTGAAGAATCATCTACATATTGCAGATTTAAGTTAAATAGTTCACCACGAACCAGGTTATGTTGATTACTTTCTTTTTGTTAATTTTAACTATATTTTAATGCAGATTTATTTTAAATTATAGTAACCTCTCGAGAATTTCTAGAGAAAAAAATTCAAAATTGATAGTACATTTTACATATTATTGTAAAATATTATTTTCATTCAAAATGAGGCTAATTATTCTATGGATCAGAATTTGTATTGGGGACAAAGAGGATCAAATTGAGATTAACGGTTGTGATTCATTCAAATTTAATAACCACAAAAAAATTCATCGATAGAAGAATCCCTTCAAAAATTAAAATTGTAGATATATTTTTAGTTGCTTAGATAAAATGTGTATCAAATTTGAATCAATTGATCCATTGAAGAATCACTACTATACCTCTATCTTAAATAAATTCTAATTATTTGATGGAAATCTATACATATTTCAAATCGATTCAAAATTTATGTGGGTCCCATCTAAATGAGCGAAGCAATATATATGTAGAGTTGAGCTATGGTGCTATGGATCGGTTCTTCATTTTTAAAGTTTAAATGATCAATCCAACTATATAAAATATTTTTCACATGAATATTTAGATGTAGACCAAATTTTATATTTTTTAGAAGTTTTTTACTATTTTTTAAGATAGTTAGAAAATCATTTGATTTAGTTATTATAAGCCATCCAAAAGAAGTGATTTTCTAATTATCTTAAAAAATAGTAAAAAAATTTAAAAATATAAAATTTGGCCTTATCTAAATATTAATATGAAAATAATTTTGTACGGTTGGATGGACTATTTGCACTTTGATAATGAAAAACCAATCCATAACACTGAAGCGATCCGTGTTATACATAGCATCTTTACCCAACTATATATATATATATATAGTGGATATACCGTGAGTTTTAGCTCACGGAGGCATTTCGTGAGCTTAACTCAAAAATTATATTAAATCATCTTCAAATTTCAAATTTTCACTCTCCTTAAATTCTTCATAATGAAATCTTATGGGGTACAAAAATTTGGCATGTTTCGAGTTTTCTAAGTCACTCTTTTTAATTTTTAAAAATCAGCTCTAAAAATAATAATAAAATATTTAATGTTTATATATTATTTTCAAAAATTAAAAAGAGTGACTTAGAAAACTCGAAACATCCTAAAATTTTGTACCCTATAAAATTTCAATATGAAAATTTGGAGATGATTTAGTATAATTTTTGAGTTAAGCTCACAGAAGGCCTCCGTGAGCTTAAGCTCACAGTATCTTTACTATATATATATAGAGAGAGAGTAAATCTACCGTGTGCTTAACCTCACGGAAGGTCTCTGTGAAGTTAACTCAAAACGTATATTAATGATATTTAAATTTTGATTTTTCATTCTCATTAAATACTTCATATTGAAATCTTATGGATATAAAAATTTGGGATGTTTTAAATTTTCTAAGTCCCTCTTTTCAATTTTTAAAAATTCAGCTCTAAAAAATAATAAAATATTTAATATTTATACATTATCAAAAATTGAAAATAGTGATTTAGAAAACTTAAAACATCTTAAATTTTTATACCCCATAAAATTTTAATATGAAGAATTTAATGAGAGTGAAAAATCAAAATTTGAAGATCATTTCATATATTTTTTTTAGTTAATCTCATAAAAGTCTTCCATGAACTTAGGCACACGGTGGAATTACTCTCTATATATATTCTAATTAATAATATTTTTTAAAATATGTTCCATAGGAACAAAAATTGAATATTTAAAAAAAATGTACACGGTACAACAGAAGTACCCTTTTAATAATATAAATGCGACGAGGTACGATGGGAAAGTAGCAATACGTATTCTGTAGATTGGAAATATGCCTAATGGTGAGATATCAAATGCTTTCCATTCATCAAAGATCCAATCAAAAATTTAATTTTACTCACATTTAATACACGTTATTTAAAGATTAACAATAAGCCTTCAATTTTTTTTTTATAAAAAAGATGAAGGTCAATGCCTCCAAATTTCTTTAATCAGTAAGTTTACATAAGCCTTCAATTATTTAATTAATAACATTTTACAAATACATAGATGTATCGTATTAATTGGATATTATGAAAATTAAGTGTATGTAACAGTTAACCCAAAAGATGATTTCGGTTGGCTTCACATAAGCCTTCAATTATTTAATTAATAACATTTTACAAATACATAGATGTATCGTATTAATTGGATATTATGAAAATTAAGTGTATGTAACAGTTAACCCAAAAGATGATTTCGGTTGGCTTCATGTGAAAAACTTTGTAAATGGTGATTATTATGTCTTTTTTTAATCTGCAGTCTATCCATCTTATACAAGAATTATTAAAATTATATTTTATTTCTTTTTCATTATCATTAAGATTACTTTAACAACATGTACATGTACATACATAAATACTTTAACCATTCAGCATGTACATATATACCTTAACAATATATACACGCACATACGTGATGAGAAAGCCCCATAAAAATAATTCCATAAGTAAACACTTTTAATATAATTTTAATAATTTCTATACATGACTATTATCTGTTGAAGAATTTTTGGATTGAACAATCTCGAGAAATTTAATTAAATTATAAGTAAATATTTTGAATTTCAAACTGACATAATTTTTTATAGAAAAAATTCTGATTGAAACATTAAAATATATAATTCGGAAAGATTATGAAAATTCACCCTTTAATTTGAATATTGTTGTATTGTATTTTGCAATCGGTAGGAAATTTTAAACTATCACCAATGGGGCAAGATCGAAAAAAAAGTAAATATATGTTGCACCTTTCATTAAACTACTAGTATTTTGCCCGCACAATATCATAAATGATGATTTTTAAAAATATAAAAATTTAAATTTTATTGAGAAAACAAAATAAATAAGAAACTAATATAAATTTTAATCGCGAATATAAATTTAATATAAAATAAATATATAATTATTAGAACGGTTGGCATTCAAAATTTAGAGAAAATTATAACTTCAATACAAATGAGGTTATATATATATATAGTAATATTATTTGAATAATAACTTAATCTGATAGTTGATATTAGATTCAAAAATTTAATAAGAAATTTAAACCATTGCAGTATCAGAATATTTAAATACTAAATAAGAAATAGAAATAGAGTTATGTGAAAATAAGTTACATCTCAGATTGTTAGGTTTAGTGATAATAAATGGTGGGATGAAAAACTCTCGTAATTTTTCGTTAGATCTGAATTACCTTCGTTTGTATTGCACATGGTTCGTGTTGGCGGGGGCTTGGACCCCAGAATTTTTTTTCCAAATATGTATTTATAGTTAATTTTTTTAAAAAAATGCTTGCTTTTTTAAGAAAATTGTGATAATATGTTCTGTACGAAAAATATTTATAAAAATATGTCTTTAATAATATAGTTATACTGTAAAAAATTATAAAAATATATTTTAATTTAAAAATAATTATAGTACTATATCTGTTCGAACATTTTTTTTTGTTCGTATCGGTTTTAAATGCAATTTCCGCCCCTGGACATCCCACGAGGGTGGAAGTTATGTATTAAAGCATGTGATATATGCGAGTTAGAAAACTTTAATGCTTGATGTATTAGGTTTCTTATCTTGTTTTGTACATTACGACAGGAGAGCTATTTGTGAATTGTTATTTTTATTTCAACACTACAGTTAGAGGTCGATATTTGGCTGCTGTAACATTGGAAAAAAAAAAAAGTTTCACAGCCAAACTTTGCGAGAGAGAAATAATTGTTTGTGTACGGGCTTCGCGGCTCTACATCATATATATATAAGGGTCAGTTTTACAACGAATTATTAAATAAATTGTACAAAAGAAATCTTACAAAAGAAGAAAAAACTGTCAAACATATTCCAAATTTTTAGATTGAGATCCAAATCTGCTATTATTTTTAAATAATAATAGAGTTATACTTTGAAATCCAAAAAAAAAATAAAATTTTTAAAAATAAAAAATTTATAAATATGCTCTTTAACTTGTAGATTCATAGCCAATCAAATTTTATATAATTTTATTAATGTTTGATAGTCCATCAAAGACCGTTAATTTAGAACTGTTGCAAATATTAGTGAAAAACCGTTAAATTTGATAAATTTTGATGAACAATAAACATTAATGAAATTATATGAAATTTCATATGTTATCAATCTATAAATAAAAAAATACATCTATAATTTTTTTTTATTTTAAGTATTTTGTAATATTTTTTAATTTAAAATTAGAACTCTATTATTGACAAATAATAGCTGATCTGGATCCTTCCGGTAGAGTATACAATTAAGCATGCACTACTGAACCACCTAAAATTCTCTTTAGTGATTTTTTCTCGACTGCTATTACTAACTCTTTTTTTGGTACGGATCACTTGACAATTCTTATTTGATAATATTCAAAATGGCATTTCAATAAAAAATAATAAATATTCAAAATGAAGAAAAATTATAAACATATATATATAGTAAAGATACCGTGAGGTTAAATTCATGGAAGTCTTCCGTGAGCTAATTCAAAAAATACATCAAATTATCTTTAAATTTTAATTTATCATTCTCATTAAATTCTTTATATGAAAAATTTATGGTGTTTTGAGTTTTTTAAGTCACCGTTTTTAATTTTTTTAAAATGATGTTCAAGTATTAAATATATTATTATTATTATTAAAGTTGATTTTTAAAAATTAAAAATCATGACTTAAAAAACTCAAAACACTCTAAATTTTTACATCTCACAAGATTTTAATATAAAATTTTTTAATAAAAATAATAAATTAAAATTTAAAAATGATTTGATATATTTTTTGAGTTAAACTCACGGAAGGCCTCCGTGAGCTTAACCTCGAGGAATCTCTGAATCTTGAAAAGGGGGAGGCAAATAGTATAGCTAAATAATAGTCAAGTGGTCGTGTGCTCCAATGATCAGAGATCACTGGAGTATTCTGGATTTACTAAAAGGTTAATCCAGTGGGATATGGGGTGAAAAGATGAACCTATTATAGATCGGTTCAATCTTTACCGCTCCGGGAGATAACCTTACTACAAATATTGTGCGACCCTTTTTCGCGCGCTTTGCACCGCCACTGGGTTTTGGGCGATGTGATGCGGAAGAAGGACACAGAGATCCCTCCTAAATGTGTGTTTGTTTAACGCCGGTTGGTCTCGCCGTCTTAGACTCATTGGGATGCACATTTAGGGGGTTTTTAGTGATTGTGAGTACTTGTAGATTTCGATGGGCACAAGCCTCCACCGTTAATTACCCTAGGCTATTAAGCTCGAGGAACATCTAGATCTTGAAAAGGGGGAGACAAATAGTATAGCTAAATAATAGTCAAGTGGTCGCGTGCTTTAATGATCAGAGATCACTGGAGTATTCTGGATTTACCAAAAGGTTAATCCAGTGGGATATGGGGTGAAAAGACGAACCTACTACAGATCGGTTCAATCTTTACCGCTCTGAGAGATAACCTTATAACAGATCAGATTAATCTCTGCGGAGGGATGAGAGGTGAGTCTACTACAGAACGACTCGACCTCAGTTGATCTAGAAGATAAACCTACTACAGAACGGTTCAATCTTAACTAGTCAACAACCAATCGCACAAAATACAACTCGAGGCACTAAGCCGGTTGATTTTGAGGTTGGTGAATCAGGAGAAGGGCAGATATGGCCCACATGGTACTTCTCGCTGATCTTCTAGATCATGGATTTCAGACACTGAGCGGATCCATAAACCTAGGAACACAACTGCATACAAAGTCAAACCTGAAGCGCTGAGCCAGCTTGACATTAAGGCATGTGTCAGTGAAAGAACCTACTACAGAATGGTTCATTCCACTGTTCGAGGATGAATCTACTACAGAATGATTCGATCCTCTGGACTAGAAGATAAACTTATCGACGAATTAGTTTAATCTTACTAGCTACACTGATCATGAATTACTTGTTCATGACACAAAGTCATCATGATATCACTTCCTTGGACATCGTGATGTTCTTTCGCTAGTACTAATATCATAATCTTGGTCATTCTTCAATGGACGTCAAGTTAATCTTGTCTCAACTGACTATTCTGAATGTCGCATTACTTGTGCAAAATCATTATGTTACTTCACATCATCTCGTGTGGGCATGTTTAATCACCCTTAAATCATGGGTTCTGAGTATTTAGCCGATTCACAGATTCAGGGTTATCTTGTGCACAATATTAGACTCGGAGCTCCTTGCTGGTTTAACATTGAGACCGGTTTATTAGAGCATGAGCTTAAACCTATCATACATGTTATATCTCATCAATCAGTCAATCAAGGTATATCATCACCTCGTTGATCATTCACATTCTAGAAATCGTGTAACGATTCAACAAACCGTTACAACACTTCAACAAATCGATATAACATTTTCACAAACTGTTATAACGCTTTCAGAAGATATCAGATTTGTCAAAAAAATTGGTCAACAAGGGTCAAAACGTTGCTAATGCTTTGTATATTGTTCAACGTTTTAGAAAGTCGTTACAACAATTCAAGAAATCGTTACAACGATCCTCTAATATATATTGACTTGTCAGAGAATGGTCAAAGCGTTGTTAACGTCATGTGAAGCGTTATAACGATTTGATGAACCGTATGACGGTTTAGGTAATCGTTATAACGATTCCTTAGAACATATTGACTTATCAGAGAAGAGTCAAAGCGTTGCCAACGTCTCATGAAACGTTCAACGCTTTGATAAACCGTATAACAATTCAGAGAATCGTTATAACGATTCTTTATTATTATTATTATTATTATTATTATTATTTATTTATTTATTTTTATTTATTATTATTTTTTTTATTTTTATTATTTTTAACTCTATTTATTTTTATATAAAATTACTCACAAAAATAATAGAAAATAAGTTGGCTATTATTAAAAAATTTATTTATACTTTTGGAATTTTTATAATAGCCAAAATAACAAGTCAAACCTTGGTCAACAGGGAAACGCAAATAAAGTTATTTTGCTTTTAAATTATTTTAGTATAGTAATATCTTTAAAACTGAAATATTTTTACATAGAAAAATACTATGAAAAATATAAAAATTTTAGAAATAAATTTGAGGTAATTTATAATTTGGAAATATTTTTAAATAATTTATTTACTCTTTATTTTTATTTTCTATTATTTATTTCGAATTGGGCTTTAATAGTTGGGCCAATTTTATTTTTTCTTTTCTTTTTCTCTCCTTTCTCGGTGAATTGGGCCTAAGCCCAGCACTAGACAGGCCTCTTTTACAATTCAGCAATAATTTATTTGGGCAATTAGATTCGCTTTGAGATCGGTTCTTGATAGATGGACGATTCAGATGCTTCCTTTAATATTTACTTAACCACTGACTTACAGTAGTCGTCGGATCTCTTTGAGATTCACTTAATCATGTCAAGATTCGTATTTATTCATTAAAATTCGTGCAGTGACCCTCCTTCATCTTCTCTGTCAACTTCTCCATTGAGATTCATGTTGTTGCTCTTCCGGCGATCGGAACACCTAATCGACAATCGATCGTCACCCTCAACATCACCTTGCCAGAGGGAGTATGATCTTTCTCTCTGATTGAAGATCCATCGATTGGATTAAAGTGTAGCTCAGTACCACTTCGGTATAACTTACGATTTGGTACCGATTGCGTCAATCATTGATTCTCACCAAATTGACGATCGATTTTTGCAGATTCCTTTGGATTATTCTTCGTTGATTGACTCTCTACTTTTTTATCACTTCAATTTCTTTTTAATCTCAGTTTTTCCTTATCAATTAACCTCAGTACCGACTGGTACCGTGTAATTCGACTCAATCAGTTGAATTTACTCTAAATTGTGCTTGATTTTGCAATGTTTCTTCACTTACACATACAATAATGTTGCATTACCATGTTCAAGTCACCAATTCAGTCTCAATATACTAGTATTGACTTGAGTTGCGATGATGATCAAGTCGGCTGAATTGGGAGGATGAGAATCCTTCTACCAGTTGCTTGATTCATCAATTAAATGAAGAATGAGATGTCTACAAGAGACCTACTACCAATCCTATACCTTTGAACCTATTATCTCAAGATAAGCAAAGAAAGAAAAGTTGAAAAATCGATTTAGACTCAAAATTTAGGTGTTTGAACTCGGTTTTCTGATATTACTCAACTAATCACAATGATTTACCAGAAATTAAACTTGTGACTAACAAGATTAAAGGTTATAGAGCAAGAATCAAGAAATAAATCAAAAGAACTCAAATTTCAATAGTAACAAGCAATCCAATTTATTAAATTATAATTAATCAAGAACTTACATTTTGCATCCATCTTACCTAGTTGAGAGTGTACAAGAACTGCTCCTTATCTTATCTAATTGAGAGAACTGAGCTTGATAAACTAGTTCTACTATCAATTGATTGGACTTCGGCTTTGGAGATGATTTGCGTTATTGATCTCTTCTCTCTCTTTCCTTGTAATTGCTAGTGTATATATCTCTCTCTCTCAATTGCCAGGATTTCATATCCTCTTCTCTTCAATTTTTGAGGGCTTATATAGGCAAGGGGTGTAAGCTTTGCTACATGGTGATTGGTTGGATGATTAGTGCTTGGATCATGATTTGGACTCAATCTTAATCCTTGATTCAGTTTAAATCAATGGCCAGGATGCATTTATGTTTTCTAATCACCTAACTGAGTCAACCCTTGACAGTTATGCTGTTTCGAGTTAGTTACACATGTTTTTTTCTATTTTACTCTTTTGCCAATCTCTTGAGTTAATCGGCTTTCACTCACTTCTGGATCGTTCTAGAACCTTCTCCACACTTGGCAATTGCAAGAGAACCCTCCTAGGCCCTATAAAAGCCTCTGCATAGTTTGAAATTTGCATTTCTTCATTTGAGCTCGATTTTTCACTCAATCACCATTGTTATCACTTCTTCATCGATTCATTCAATTGCAAGCTTCTTTAGCCTCCTCTTAGTCCTAGTAATTGATTCACCTTAGCCTTTGGATTGTTCTCATGCTTTAGTATTAAGTTTGAGCTAACTATTTTCTTCTCCGATTGGTGACTTGGTGGAACACGACTACTAGACTTCAAAGTCATCACTGTTGTACTTGGACAGTGTCGCCTTGGTGGGAGGAAGGTGTTTATGCAGTCAGTTTAGCCTTTACAAGCTTATAGAGGTTAGTCCTAATTTTGACTTTGTTGACTATTCTAGATCAATTATTTACATTCCTTTCACAATTTCTCAAATTTCTAGTTTTTACATGCTTTAATCAATTTTCTGTATCTTTCTGTTGAAGGAATTTGAAGAATTGTGATGTCTCTAGATTGTTCATTCATGGCGCCTCTCAGTCAATCGCGCGGAAGAAAGAGAAGAAGACGAATAAAGGAAGAAGAAGGCACCTCTGGAGGGGATGGTCTCGACGTATGTGAACCACAACAGAGTGGGGTCATCGTCCAAGGGACAATATGCAAGAGCCAGGTACACCTTTCATATTTTCTCTTTGATTTAAATTCTGTCTTTTATTTGTGTGAGGTTAGTTCACAGAATAGGTATACGCCTCTGACTCATAAACCTGACAATAGAGCCCCACTTGTAAGTCCTTTGTGCTTAGGCTTACATGGGTGATTATTAGTTAATTAATTCACAGATTATGGTTAATTGAGCTGAGTTGGCACGTTATGATTGGTTGTTAGGTTAAACACTCCTCTTTTAGCACTAATGATCTAGTTAACAACTGTTGAGGTGGCTCTGTAGTGTAGTGTCATGTGGCATAGACTGAGTGAAGTGACACTGTAATGTGATGTCATGTGGCATAGACTGAGTGAGGTGGCACTATAATGTGATGTCATGTGTCAGCTGGAGTTTGACTCACTGCTGATGTGGGTTACTGTGGATGTGCCATGTGGCATCAGCTTAGTGAGGTGGTCTTCTGTGGTTGTGTCATGTAGCATAGACTGGGGTGAGGCGGACCACTGATTGACTGCCATGTGGCACTATGGTGGGGCCCACCTATCAGGTGACTTGTGCCTGAGTGGGGCCCTGTCTCACTCCAAAAATAATAAAGCGGATTAGGGGTGCTTAATCCCGCTACGTACGCACGACGAGACGTGCGTACGAAAGATTAAATGAATAAAATAAGACAAATCTCACAATAAACAAAATAATAATAATAATACAAAACAATAACAGTCCAGAATATACAGATAAATACAACGCCAGACACTGACGGGGCTAACTCCATCGGAATGGGTAGCAAAATCTCTTAAATAAAATCCAAAGAAAGAAACCAACTCACTGTGCTGATGCGGCGAAGCACCTCTGATATCACGCAGGACTGCACCTAGCACTCTCAACAAATAACTCGATCCCGCTCCTGTAAACTTGGATCCCACAACCACCGTGAAAACGTGAGTAATTTTTAAAATTACTCAGTACGGATTTAGATCCAGCCTTAAGATTTGATCTTCTTTCCTATACTGGACCCAAATATCGATATCGAATTTTAAATGCAATGAAATATTTTAATATATGTTAATATGTAGTATTATTTTATACATATTGAGAACACACCTACATAAATGACATGAAATGACAAATAACCCCGAAATAAAAAATCTGTGGAAATAGTAATATAATATAAAATATAAGGTACAAGAATCAAACACCCGAAATAAATATCCCAATTTACAAATCACCAGATCTATCCCAAGCGGGCGCCACCAGCGTCCCAACTTACGAACTTGGGCCTTGCCTAAGCGGGCGCCACCAGCGACCCAATTTACGAACTTAGAACTTTATGTTTATGCGACGTCAATGCCGTATAAACGGCAATTCGGGCTCCCGAGGCGATAACGCCCTAGGAGAGTGAACGTGCATAAGCACGTACTCTGGTCTGCTAAATCTGGTAATTCACCTTACAAAATAAAAATAAACGGATAATTATGTCTTCAGTTGCCATATCGCCAAAAGGAGATAACTACCCGTGAATTAACAAATCGAAATCAAATGGGAGCCTACACTGTACCAACCAATGGTTAGAGGACCGTATCCCGTAAAAGTATCAAAATGTAATATAAATAAATGAAAGCCTACACTCTACCCACTAAGGCTAGCGGACCGCATCCCGACTTTCTTTGTACCAACCAGGGGCCAAAAGAGAAAGCCCTTCGGACAATATTAGGATTCTAAATAAGCCGGATAAATATAATAATATATTATCACTAAGTAGATTCCAGTCTCGAATATGGCCGCCCACACTAAACATTGAAATACACGGTATCCTAATCGCTCAAATTTGGATTTAAAAATGAAATCATATTAATAATAATAATAAAATATAATATTGATCAAAAGAAAGCACTCTGACACAGCCGAACCCGTGAAATGACGGGATCGGTGAATAATCCGACAGGCACAGATGCGCAGTACATATACAGACCGGTGGGTTCCACGGGCCTATGGGTCACCGTACGTAACCACAACGGTCTGGTTATGCAAGGCAACTCAGACTGGGAATTACCCGGTCCGTCTCTCAGCACTTTTATGCATTTAATGCATGATTAACTACCTAACTTAATTAAAAAATAGTAATAGTAATAATATTTTCCTAATAAATATATTCTACAACTTAAATTATTTAATTCTATCTGATCCTATCTCGGGACTATTTCCCGAATCCTACTCCTATCCTATCTACGTGCAATATAACATGATATGACATGCGAATGCGGGTATGTCTCGAATATGCTGGTCAATTTACCAGATGCAAATGACGGGTCAGATTTAGTCTTTAATCAATTTTGGTCAGAAAACACAGCAATTCAGATTTATTTTTAAAACCGATTTATTTTTGGTTTGGATTCCTAATTCTAAAGAAAGAAAATCAAATCCTAGGAAACCGTACCTGAGAGTGCTGGCGAGGATCGCAAAGTCGCTCTACTCCGCGAGTGGATCCGAGTCGACTATATCACATATTTTAAATTTAAATTAGATGTTTATTAGTTTTAACTTGATTTACTTCACAATTAATAATTAAATTAGATCGATAATTTAATTTCACGTTTGTTCGGGTTTTATCGTCTTTTCTTGAAAAAAAAATTCGGCAGCATTTCTGCTGCATATATGCGGTGCCGGAAATTTTAGTTGCTCGCATATCGATCCGTTAAGTTGTGTTTATCGTTCTTGATCGCTTTTATACGTTCATCCTTTATTTTAAATTTTGAGTTTATGGATTTGATTATTAAATCAATTAATTTAAAATAGAGAAATTGATTAATATATAATATATAATATTATATTTTAATATTCTCTTATTTATCTTTTTACAATAGAGAGATTGTTTAACATATATTTATATATTTATATATTTATTAATATTATTCTATTATTAAATAGAGAAATTGATTAATATAGAATATATATAATATTTTATTTTATTATTATTTTATTTATTTTAAAAATAGAGAAATTGATTAATATATATTCTAATATATATTATTTTACATTCTAATTATAGTTCTTACTATGTTTTTAATTTATGTAGTTTACTTTATTATATATAATTATTATTATTAGGTTTTTATAAGTTAGGGAAAATAGTTTTAAAAATAAAAGTAAAATAAGAAATAAAATAAAATAAATAAATAAATAAATAAATAAATGAAAAATAAATAAAACAAAAGTAAAGAAAAGTTATTATATTATTTATGTGTTGGTGTTTTAATGTTCGGGATCATACGCTGAGTACCAAATCGTTGGTGCCAATGCACCGATATCCCGAATCGGGGGCAGTCAGGGAATATAATCATTTCCCGATCTTTAAATTTACGTAATTAGTCCATGGATACCGCTAAACCTTTCGGGGCGGCCTCCAATTTGATTAGTCACGTTTTATTTTAGTCACTCTTAATTTTCTTGAGACTTTTAATCATTGGGCCTTTATTATTTTAATACTAATCCTAATTATGTTTTAATTGATTAAGTTTGCTTTTATTGGTCCAATAACATTTTATCTTTTGTAATTCTAGTTATACCCATTTAAGCCCTAATTCTCATACATGGCTCGTTTAGTATTAAATTGATATCCAAATCCATTTTAGCCACCCGAGATCCAATTTATCACAGTGCATCCTAATAGAATAGCTAGCACCACTCAAGGGACAGTATATGATAGAAAACTGATTTAACTAGGCAGCGAACAATTTAAGGGCAAGTCCTACTTAGAGGGTCAAGTGACACCTTACAATTCGAACAGTACAAGCTTAGCAGCTTATTACCAGTACAGTCATAGGTAATGGGGGACAACCCAAATTAGTGGCAACTCATCAGGCCATAACTCATATCTAGAAATCTACATCAACAACACGGTAAGCCACTCAAACAGATTAGAGCGCATACAAAATAAGCCATCACCCACTATCAACTAGCCAACAGTCATCAAGGCACAACCACATATCAAGCAACAAAGAGCTCGGTTTAATTGGCAAAAGGAACAAATAAGCACATCAGAGGCAATATTTATCAAAATCTGGTCAAGTGTAGTATCAAGCTTATAACAGAAAATCGGATCCCCAACTAAAGAAGACAACACAGTGCCCAATTCCATAACCAACGATCAAATATCAGTTCCAGGGTCAAGGCAATGATCCAGTCACAAAATCAATACAAAACCAATATTCAAGCAAGCATTTGCATCACCAATTAGGGATAACTTATCAAACTAGTATCACAGTAAGGTAACCAAATCAGACAACACAGAGGACCCATACCAGTATAACAATAGAAGTCCAACAAAGAATAAACAGGTATATCCGAGCACAACTCAGAGATTAGACACATAACGCATCAACTCGGTGCGACCCAGCTTGGAACCACACCAATGAGGTGGTGGATCACACAAGCCGAGCGGCACCACACAGAAAATAAGTCAAACTAACGATTCATTTACCAGTAAAGAATAAATCAGACAGCACATAATAATCCGTTACCAGACAAAATAGGAGGGCAATGAGCAAAGAGGGTGATCCCGGAAGGCCTAACTGAACTCTTCTTTCACAAGAATTCTATCGCCTCCCACTCTCTCTTCAGAAACTGATAAGAAGATTTTCGCTTAACAGATTTGCTTTTTATCAAAAATTTAAAATTTGACCTCAACACAATGATAAACCCTAACGGAAAGAGGGAAGATACACAGGGCCACGACCTCTTTTAAAGGAGCGAAGCTAACTATTTTTTAGGCTACTAATCAAAGGGGTCGGCGAAATAATGGGGCTACAGGGGCGTTTTCATCATAAGAGAGAGATAGACAGAGCACATGTCAGGGGAGAGAAAACCAAATCGGGTAAGTCTTGGCTGCTTGAGATGACAACTACAGAAAGGAGCAAGTGACCCGATTCAACAAGGCTGAGAGATAGGATCGGGAAAGAGATCCTGGCGAGAGAGAGAGGGATGATGGATTTGATGGCTCTCGACAGTCCAGGCGAAAAAAAGGCAAACAATGAGAGAGCAGAGAGAGAGAGAGATCAGAGCGGCGAGGGGGAGTGAGCATGCCATTCGCTGAAGGGACACAGTGAGTGCAAGTGGGAGAAATGAGGGCGGAGGTGACGGGTTTGGGGAAAAAAATTAAGGACGGAGCGATTCAAGAAAAGAGTGATGGGATGGATCTCGCTGGGAGAGAAAAGGGAAAAGGGGAGAGAGGGAAAGAGAGTAGAAGAGAGAATGTCGGGAAAAGACAGAGAGGCAAAGAGAGAGAAAAGATTTGACAGATATTAATGGCGGGTTTTAATGAGGAGAGAGAGAAATTCGTGTTGGGATTTTTCTGTGGAGGATTTGGTGGAATCTTTCATGTCACTTACCTTTAGGTGTAGCGGGTCACATGGGTTAAGTTTTTTAAATTTTAATCGGGGACTTAAATTTGGATTTATCTTAATTTCTAATATTATATTTTATCCAACTCGCTTAATTTGTTAGTCTTAAATCATTTTATTATTCATTTTATTATCCATTATCAACTAGCTGCTGAGGTGGCTCAATTAGGGGCTGCCACGTGGCATAGGCTGGGTGAGGTGGTTATTGTGTTAGGGGCTCCTTTGGGTCCCCAAGTTGTACCCAGAGTATGTTTTGTCCCCAAGTTGTACCCAGGGAAGCTTTGATCAAATCTTAGCCCTTTGATCTGCCTATTTAATCTATTTTATCTTCTCTAAATTTATTTTAATAGCTCCACTCATCCAAAAATTATGAAATTTTCACCAACAATCTCTAAATTCATGATGATCATTCATGTATTTTTTAATTCTATTTTTGCCCCTGTCTCCTTGAATTAAAAATTTATTTGTCAAGATAACCCTATTTTTCTGTCTGAATAAATCCCAGATTCAATTGTAACTCAGTGTCTCTGCCAAATAAAATTCCTTCTTGCAGAAACCACCCTAAATAAACATCAATTAGACTTTTATTGATACTTAATTAGGGTTTGACTTGATCAACAATTGATTACTTATCAGTAATTGATACAGGTCCTGACTTGATCAAATATTTGCAACATTGGCACGTGACAAGTCTTGTGAAATTGACTTTCAATTCATATTCATGAAAGTGATTTGATCAATAGTCGATTACTTATCAACAGTTAACATAAATATTGGCCTGACTAGGTGTTTGCAATATTGGCACCTGATCAGCCTTGAAAGCAAAATCACATTGAAATTTCTTTTGATTGGCTGTATCAAAATACTGGCTTAGTATTGACACAGTTCTTGTTGTATAGAGATTGTACTGTCTCAGCTCTTGGGGTTTTCTTTGAAGATTGATTCTTTAGAGTTTGATCTCGACTTCCTTGATGTCTGTCACTGAGGTGTGGGGCCCACTTGTCAGTGAAGAATGATCAAATAGATGACCTCTCAGGAGATCTCTCTCTCTTAAATCTCTTGAGAGTCATCCACCTCGAATGAACATGAGGTGGCAGAGTTTTTATACTTCTAACCCTTGTCTAGAATTTTCTTGTGGGATTAATGCTTAGTCTTTGCTCCGGCTTGATTAGATTTAATGGATAGACTAGGTTCAGGCTGTTGAAACTGCTTATGAGAGACTGCTAGGTGGGTTCCACTTGTCAGAAAAAATATGATCACATGGGTGACACCCAAGAGATCTCCCTTTTCTCTCGAGTCTCTCGGCTGTCACCTACGCCGAGTGGACAGCGGTAGATAGGGTATTTATACCCTTGCTTTGTACTTAGGATTTCCTTATGGGATAAATATGATTGCTCTGAAATTCGGCAGCGATCTCTTCTGACTGGTGGCCCCTCTCCTTCTTGTCTTTTCTTTCCCCTTTTTATGATTTATTACTCATAATTGACTTTTATCTTTAATTATTCAGCTGTTTTATCCTTGAGATTTTTCAAGAGTAAACACCTAGATATTTTTTAAAAAAGCTTTGTTTCATGTAAGAAAATGGTCTATTTCAAGGTTTATTTTTAAAATAATATAAAAAATAACTAGAAAGCTCAAAAAAATTATGAAATTTAATATCTCATAAGATTTTAGTATAAAAAAATATTGAACAACTTAGATAGACAATTTAAGTCGTCGGCATATGAAATCTCATGCCAAAGGAAAAATGATTCTTTACTTTACAAAGTATCGTAATCTCACCCATATATATATATATATTATATATATATATATATATTATATATATATATATATATATGTGTGTGTGTGTGTGTGTGCGCGCGCGCGCGTGTGTGTGTGTGTGTTATGGTGCTTTGCAAAGTAAAAAATTATATTGCTTTGGAGTGAGATTTTATATTCTGAGATTTCAAATGATCAATCTAAGTTGCTCAATAATTTCTTCACATCAAAATCTTATAGGATAATAAATTTCATTATTTTTTGAGCTTTCTAGCTATTTTTAAATTATTTTTAAAATCAACCTTGTTTAACATAAAAAAATAGCATATTTCAGGACTGTTTTAAAAATAATTTAAAAATAGCTAAAAACCTCAAAAAATCATGACATTTAATATCCCATAAGATTTTAACATGAAGAAATTATTGAGCAACTTAGATTGGCTATTTGAGAGCTCAAGATATAAATTCTCACCCCAAAGTAATATGAGTTTTTGTTTTGCAAAGCACAATAACACACACACACACACAGATATATATATATATATAGTTTGTCTATTGTGCTTCCAGTAGCTCAATAAATATAATTTTTCATACTTAAAATTTTAATTTAAATAGCTCAATAAATATTTATATCATAATCTTATAGAATACTAATTTTTATCATGTTTGGAATTAATTTACTATGCTTAATGAATTTTGAAAGATAGCCATAAAATAATAGAAAAATAAAAAATTTGTGTGTAAAAAATACTTACTTTCTATAAATTATTAAGCATAGTAAACTAACTTCAAACACGATAAAAATTAGTATTCTACAAGATTATGATATAAATTTTTTATTGTGCTACTTAAATTGAAATTTTGAGCATGAAAAATTAAAATTTGGACTGGTAGCGTTTCGGCTGAACTGCTACTGGAAGCACAATAGACAAACTATATATATATATATATATATATATATATATATATATATATATATATAGTTAGTCTTATAAATTGATTATGTTTCAAAATATAATTTATACGTTATTTCTGTCCCATTAAAGATCATTAAATTTCATACTTACCATGATCCCGATTAAATAGTTTTTTTAATAGACCATTAAATAACACCTGAAATTTATATGAAATTTAAAAATGCAATTAATCAATAAATTTAAAATTAAATCTATAAATATTTTTATTTTTATAATTTTTAATTTTCTTTCGAACTTTTAAAATCTTCTTATTAAGTTCATCAAAATAAGCAAGATAAAAAGATATCGCCCCTTTCTTGTAAGTATCGAATGTCGTTAGAAAAAAATTCTCGGCATTGAAAGATTGTACATTTTCGTTGCTCATAATTTTTTTTACTTGTACTAAAGTACTGATGATGTTATTTTGAAAATGAATAACTTTTAGTATTTAAATGGGATTTATGGACATCTCACACTAAACTGGTTGGGGTGAATTTTTCTGGACACAATGATGTGAAAAAAAAAGAGAGGGAATTCGCAATTTCGTTCTACTAAGTTAGTTTCTAAATTTTTAAGTATATCAAGTTGGTTCTTGAACCTTTTAAAAAGCACGAAATTAGTTCTTGAATTATTTTATAAAAATCAAATGGATCCTTGAATTTTAAATTGCATCAAGCAAATCCTTAAAGAACTAATTTGTTCCTTAAATTTTCAAAAAATAAAAGGGTCTAAACTAGTCCTTTCTATAAATGGATATTATTTTTTATTTTTTAAGGTTAAAATAAAAAGTTATCGATCGATTGGTATTAGTTTTTTGGATCTCAGGTCAATCGATATTATCCGATCCGTAAGACTGTCAATCGATCGGATTCATAGCGGATTCGAATTTGAATCTTATAAGATCCAAATGCGGATTCATTATACTAGATGGATCATTTTATAGAATCCATACGTGACTCCATTTGTGCAGATTTGAATTAAATTTTCAGATTATGGATATCCATTGACAGCCCTACCGACCAGACTTAAGCCATACTGATCTAGTTCGACTCAAACCCGTCTCGACCCGTCACTCGATATCGAGTCAGTTTTAGGTAGAATTGACAATCAGGCGGGTTGGGTCAGGGTCGAGTTCGGACAGGTCAGGTCGGGTTGGATCATGTCCGATCAATTTAATCTTCTGAAATAAATTCGGTCAGGTTATGATGAACCCGACCTTATTTCTTTCAGAAGATCAAACTAACCCGGTCGGACCCACTCGATCCTTAACCCGAACCAACCCGAGCTAACCTGCCTAATTGCCAACTCTACATAAAAATGACCCGATATCAAGTGATGGGCTGGGTTCGGTGTCTGATCAAGTCCGTGTCAGACCAGATCAGTTTGATTCTTTAAGAAGTCAGGTCGGATTCAGGTCTGGATGGGTCGGATAATATCAATCGACCCGTGATTCAAAAAAGTTTATACCGATTGACGCAAAACTGACCTGTCACCTGATAACTTTTTATTTTCTTTTTAACCTTAGAAAACAAAAAAATAATATTAATTTAAAGTTCAAGATCAGTTTAGATTTTTTTTTGAAAGTTTAGAGACCAAATTAATTCTTATATTGAAATTTCTAGAATTTATTTGATACAATTTAATGTATTTGATACAATTATTTTTTATGAAGTAGTTCAAGGACTAATTTTTATTTATTTTTAAATAATTTAAGGACCAACTTAATACAATTAAAAGTTCAGGAACTAATTTATTTTTTATTGAATATTTAAGGACCAAATAGTGAATTCCCTCAAAAAAATATATAAAAATGAGAGATTCTTTGTCTAATTTGAGGAAAGTTAGATTCTGATATATAAATAGGTTTGTCTATTGTCTTATATCTTGATTGAGATTTTTAATTATGCTTTTTTTGGCCAATCTAACTAAAACTTTCTTCAATTTATTATTGTATTATTAGTTTATTTTTCTATTGATGTATATGATATAAGTCTAATTCATACCTCTTCTTTAACTGATATTGAAATTTTTACTGCCGTACGTGCAGTTTTCTTTCTTTTTTTCTCCTTTTTCTTTCTTTTTGTGAACCTCGCTCTTGAAGACTAGTTTGGATCTATGAATGACCAATAAGACTAACTTAACTCGTGCTCGTGCTCGAGCCATTTTGGCTTGAGCTATTCTGACTCGATGATTATTAAGCTGAGTTCGTGTTTACAATGGCTCGCTCAAAACTCGCTCGATAGCTCGAAAAATATATAGATATATAAAATGAATTTTCGCCAGACTCCTCACTCGTGACTCTTAAGTCTTAACCTAACACTAAACTCTCGTCCCTCGCCACACTTCCTGGTTCCTATCGTCAAAGCTCAAAAGCCTAAATAATTCCTATCATCAAATTCCGGCATGGCATGGTCACCCGCTTCAATCTAGCGACCGACGAGTCACGAGTGGCTTATCTCTCCCTCCGTTGTCAAGTCATGAGTGTCTTATCTCTGACCTCCGCTGTTGCACAGACACGCACCACCAGGTCCACCACAACTCACACGCGGCGTGCCACAATTGCTCCTTAGTCCTCTCAGATAACAACTCGAACTCTGACAATATACAACTGGTAAAATCTTTCTTCTGTTGAACTGACCTTGTATGAACTCCTACACTGTCTCTTCCTTCACTGATAATTTTTTTTAACTCGTACCAGATTGGTATCCTATGAAGTAAAAAAATAACAATTAGACAATAGTTTCATCAATTGAGCCTCTAAGGGATATTATTTTTTTAAGATTAATCTGAATCACTCCGAAGAAAAGCTAAATGAGAATACATTGTTATTGTAAACGTTTGAATTATTTTTTCTTTAACATGAATTATACCAAATGTTGTGCTGATAAGCATTCCCTATCAAAGTCCCACTTTCTGGCAAAAAACAAAATCTCAAAATTCTAAACAACTGATTATCAATTTACAAAGATCTAAGGAAATTATACCAGTAAATCAATGACTCCAGCACCATCTCTATATGTACTTACGTACCAAACTCCAGTACCTATGGTACCTATGCTTTACAAATGATTTATATATATTTGTATATTTGTATATTCTAATAAGGACAATGAATAATACAAATGATTTATATATTGGGAGTACTGAGTACTCCATTTCTTTTCTTTTCTAAAAAAATGAGGTTTATGTGCAATGGTTATGGTTGGGTTTATATGCCATATATTGATATGAAAAATTATAATGGTATATTGGTACTGGGGGCACACAAATTAAAATGAAGATAATTTTTATTTTTAACATTATAAAGCTTGACTGTTGTTCATATATTGATATCAATAATTACAATGGTTATGGTTGGCTTAACTGTTGTTATATTTCAACCGACCTTCTCATTTCAGCTACTGCTGCTAGGATAATATGGACTATCGTTGTATTTCAATCGACCTTCTCATTTAGACTGTTTTAATTATGACTGTTGTATTGTATGTGACTAAAACTGTTGTTGTAATATTGTTTTGAACTGTTGTTGTTATGTTATATTTATGATCTGAAGTCTGAACTGTTGTTGTTATGTTATGTTTTTTCGTTCGATGTCATTTTGTTCAACTTTATCAAAAATGAAATTGTGGAAATTAGATTTTTGGTTTGTTAGTTAACGACAAATTAACAACAAGTATGTGTGAAGCTTAATTAAGTTAACTAAAAATGATCAAAATGAAATAACTAATTAACTATATTTCATTAAATAGAGATGCCAGATTATTTTGTTGTAAAATTATATAAAAGAAAATATAAATTAACTAAAATTTTGAGAATATTTATTTAAAATTATATGAAAGTAAATTAGTCTTATGAAATATAACAAGATCAAAATGACCAGTTTTTATGCTATCGAATTTACGCTCACTCGAACTCGACTCGTTTGCGGTCCTAACCAGTTCTAAAGGTTAGAATTTAGAATCAGTTATTTGAAATAATCGACTTTAAATATCTCATTTAGCACCTCATTTTAGCGCGTATTTTTAAAATATTTAGCACCGTATGGTTTTAGAACCGGTTATATACTGATTATATAATCGGTGCTAAATTCTTTATATAATCTGTTCTAAAATATTTTTTGTGGCAGTGAGAAAATTACATTGCAGATATTAGTTTTATATTCATTTTTCATAATCAAAATCTGTCCTAATTCTATTATTAAATTTATGCGAGGGAACTTAAGCCGAACTTTCATGGCTGCGTTACAAAACAATACACCTCATCTAGTCTCCAGAATTTATTTTGATGTGACGTGTCGGGTCACTCAAGTGGAAATTAAAAAGAAGAAGAAGAAGAGATATATGAAAGAAGAGAATCTGGCCTCTTCAAAGGAAAAGGAACAATGATATAATCCACAACTTTTATATGATTAAGTGGCTGCCACGCATTGCTAGAATCTCTTTATTTATTTATTTTTGCCAAATGATATAATCTCTTTATTTACTGAATCGGTGTTAGGCGGCACTATTGTATATATTAGGATGACACATCAACAGAAAATTGATGACAACTTGCTCTTAATTTTTCTTAAAATAATTAGTACATAAAATTTAGCAGAAACTTCTGGATTGAACTTGATATTATTATTTTACGCTGACTTCTGTACAAGAAAGCTTCAAAGCTGACTTGGACCGAAGAATTCCAAATTTCCAATTATCAGAATAAAAATGAGACCAAGGTAGCACGAGCGGTAAGTTGGTCCAACTACCTGCTGAAAAGCGGAACTATGATTCAGTAAATTTTAATATAATAAAAAATAATGAAAGAAAGAAATAAAATATGTATGTGGTGGACGGGTTATCCGGATTCCGAAGTTATTCAAACAGTCCAGCCTATACATGATCCAATTAAAAAAAAAAGAGAAGTTTTTTTTAATATCATTATTTTTGTGTGCTACTATATATTATTAATTTATTTTTTAATTTATATTTTAAAATTTAAAATTGAAATTGAAACTATTAATATTGTTAATTTTCACGGTAGATGTATGCTCATAAAATTTTATTATTTTTGAAGTTCATTTCATATTAAATCAAATGATAACAAAATGAATACATAAAAATTAATCAATCTTAAATAACTACATTCATTCACAAAACAACTATATGATAACAAATTGTAAATTTCGGCATTAGAGATTTTGATCATTGTTCCTCCAAGGTAGTATCTGATAAGTGACTTTATCGCACTATTGATTCTTTAAATCAATAAAGTTACATATTAACATTGTACAAATTAAAAGGTTCTTATATTGGTTAGAAGTTAGAACCGTGATATTCATTTTATTTTAAAACGATGGACGCTCTTTTCATTATTGTGAAATATGTTACTGAAGAGACTTGACATTCAATATTGTCTCAAAAAATATATATTTTTATTTATTTATTGTGGAAAATAGCTTAGGTATATCTAACATATATATTTTGGATGTCCTTTATAAGAATAGAAAATGGACGTCCTGCTGAGGCGATCCATGTGTCATCTGAGACTGTATAAATTTATTTATTTATTTCCTTTTGAGAGAAAGCATAACTTCATTCTTTTATATCATTAGTCGTGAAGGTTATTGCAATTTTGGCGTTTTGCTATGTAAATTTATTCATTATCAATGTATCATTTTTTTCGTGTCTCAAAAGTCAAAAACTAGGAATTAGTTTGAATGTCACAAGATTTGAAAACTATGAAACAGTTTGAATGTTATAAAAGTAAAAACTAGGGAATATTTTGAATATTAAAATTTCTTGGCAGCCTCTGCCAAGCATTAAAGAAGTTTAAATATTACAAAAGTTAACCAAATGGTAAATTGTCTTTCAAGGCATAGAACAAGTGGTAACCAGAAACTTCATAGATATAACTATTGTCTTTTTCAGAAAATCCAAATTTAATTGGTCGGTATTACGTTCTAACTTATGCACTAAGAAAAGAAGAATGTTTTTTTTTTCAAGTGGTTAATTGGTCGCCATTTCATCCAAGAAAGACAGAAAATTGGGATGGAATATTCAAAATAATTCGGACAAGTTAGGCTCTGTCTCCCGTCCACAGTTCATCTATTCTAAAAGTGCACGTTAGTAACTCATTTATATCATTTTTTTTCTTTCTGCTCTCTAAATAATTATAGCCGTTATTTTTGGCAATTCCGTTAAAAGTATGAATTGTGAAAAGAGCAGCAAACACAATGACAGCCACGACACGCAGAGAAGATCAGAAGAGACATCAGAAACCACTATTAATTGGCCTCCTTGTCACTAAGTGTTGTACAAACACCACCTTCTGTGTTCTCTTGCCGAAGCCCTTGTCGAGTCTCCAGTAATGACGATTGGCTAATGTTGGAGAAACAAAGAGACCATACTAATTTGTCACATTTTTAATTGGTTAATAATCACTAAACCGTTTTTTCTTTTTACAAAACTTGCAAGTATGGCTATGATAACGATTCAAATATAATATTTATTTAAGTAGAGTTTGAAAAATGTGACACATCATGAAAAAATAGCGTCTCTTAATCATATGATGTGCTATAAAAAGAAAGTATATTTCAAGGACATTTTAAACAATCTTCATTTGACTTGTATCATAATGGCATTTGATTAAGAGGAAGTAGAGTTTGAAAAGACTGTATATTGCTTGAAAGAAATATTTTCTTGTTATTATTATTGTTCAACTTTGGTAAGGAAGAATATCTTCTACAATAATAATATTATTTCCATTTATTAGACGACTACCATTTTATTTTTGCCCCGCCGTTGAAAAAAAAAATCACATTGTTAATTAATTTATTAATTTCTTACTTAATATGAAACATAATTAATTATTTAAGGGCATTTTCCTTAGAGATAGCACGAAAGCAAAATTAATTGCTGACCCCAACAAACTTTCTTCTCTAAGACTAACAGCCAAGGAAGAAGTAAACAAGAGGAAGGATCATATATAAAAGCCACATTTTTAAGCTATATCTATATCTATACTTTATTATAAAGAGTATATTGGAGGCGTCCATTTGCTCAATGTTTGATATAAGTGAAATGTTATATATACCCTTATAAAAATAGAGAGTGTAATGATCAAAATAGATTTTTTTTTTTAAGTTCTAATTGTGCGTCTATGATAAAGATAAATATCAAAACTTCTCAAAAACTTCAAATGTGTTGGATGTAAAGTTATTTTTGACATAAATAATATTTATGTTTCTTTTTCTGTATCAAAATAAAATTAATTAAGCAGCAAAATTCATGAAAAATGTACAAAAACACTAGGTACAGATATACTGGCCACTTATATAATATTTATCCCGTTAAGAATTAAGATAAACCCTGTGAATGTGAATGGCATGGGTTCGTTGCTAGTACTATTAAATGTGCGTAAATATCATATATTTTACTCCGTCCATTAAAATTCAACCTGTATCTAATTAAAATAAAATATTAATCTATTAACTTTAGGCTAATTGAGCTGGATGAGTAGGTTAAGATTGTTGTTTACATTCCTTAACAAAAAAAAAATCAAGAGATATGTTGACTAAAAACGTCTACTAATAGCTAGGAGATAAATATCCACTTATTATTATTATAATAATTACTTTTGGTATTCAATATTATCCGCTTACCGTTAGAATGTTAGGCATGGTCAAGAGAGAGCAAATACTTCATTCTCTGTATCCATGCAACAAATAACACAAAAAACACATTGTTCTAATAATCTAATGAGGGGTATTTGGTCAATAGAAGAAAAGAAGAGATTCTATGTTCGGATGAATCGCACGTTAAATTGAAATAGCTTGAAGAATAGAGAAATTTACTGTAACCTCATTATATTGGGTAAGTTCAGATGGTACTAAATTTTGTGCGAAGTGATATAGTATATTCAAATTTCGAAAGAAATATAGAAAAATAATATACATCAAAGGTTATTGAGGATGAGGACCAAAGATGATGTGATCAATGAGAAAAGCAGGAAGGAAAAAAAAGCCCATAAAGGAAGGAGAAAGAAGGCCTGTGTAACCTGCTCACCTAAAAATAAAAATAAAAAGGCTAAAAGTCCAATTTGACCCTTTTTCTCTTGGAAACGACCACGTGGGCTACGCCAAAGTTGTCAACATGTCAATGCGTAAGTGCCTTCGTTCAATCCTCCCTCCTTTTCTCCCTTCCCCAAGCTCCTATATAAATGCAACACCACACTTGAAATTACATCATCTCTTCCCCCTTCCACTCAACAGAGCCACTCAAAAGTATACCATACAATCTGCCTCTCTCTCTCTCTCTTTTACAGATAACATACAAAAAGAAGTGTGTAAACCTTCAAACACACTTCAGCAAAAGAGAAGGAAAAACTGGAGCTATGGCTTCCAATTCAATATCTTTCTCATCTGCTACTAACAGAACGATACATCAAATAAAACCCAATAGAAGTTCAAATAACCATTTAAGCTCAAATTGCCCGAATTCGATTAGAATTCCAGGAAAATCGGTTAGCCCAACACCAGTGGGTCTTCACTGCCCGCCGGTCCCAGAGTCCCCTTCGTACACGTCTTCACCATACATCCAGACACAATCAATACCTATTCATACGAAAAAGCTGAACCAAAGAACAGAACCTGCCACCGGACCCAATTGGACCCTTTTCCAACAGTTGGCGGCAACAGCATTCGACACAATTGAGGATGCCTTCATATCAAATGTCCTTGAGAAATCCTTGCCTTTGCCGAAAACTGCTGACCCGGCGGTTCAGATAGCGGGCAACTTCGCACCAGTAAGAGAGCAACCACCGAAGCATAACCTCCCTGTAATAGGTGTGATCCCGTCATCTATTAACGGGGTGTACGTGCGAAATGGTGCGAACCCTTACATGGAACCCACTGCTGGCCACCACCTTTTTGATGGTGATGGTATGGTTCATGCTGTCTCAATCGGAAATGGCAAGGCATCATATGCTTGCCGGTTTACAGAGACAAACAGATTACGACAGGAGCGGGTCATTGGCCGTCCTGTCTTTCCTAAGGCAATTGGTGAATTACATGGACACTCAGGCATTGCACGCCTCCTCTTGTTCGGTGCCCGATGTCTATGTGGCCTGCTGGACCCCTCACATGGAACTGGTGTGGCAAATGCCGGTCTCATTTATTACAACAACAGGCTCCTTGCCATGTCAGAGGATGATCTCCCATACCATGTGCACATAACTCCCACCGGTGACCTTGAGACTGTTGGCCAGCATGATTTCGATGGGCAATTGAGCACTGCCATGATCGCTCACCCGAAAGTTGACCCAGTATCAAAGGAAATGTTTTCTCTCAGCTATGATGTGATCAACAAGCCTTACCTCAAGTACTTCCACATCTCTCCTGAAGGGAACAAATCACTTGACATGGAGATACCACTCAATGAGCCAACGATGATACACGACTTTGCAATCACGGAGAATAACATAATTGTCCCGGATCAGCAAGTCGTTTTTAAGCTGCAGGAGATGATTCGAGGAGGGTCACCTGTGGTTTTCGACAAGGAAAAGGTGTCTCGATTTGGGATTTTACCGAAATATGCCTCCGATGCCTCTGAGATGAGATGGGTTGATGTGCCTGACTGCTTCTGCTTCCATTTTTGGAATGCATGGGAGGAGCCCGAGTCCGATGAAATTGTGGTGATTGGTTCTTGCATGACACCTGCTGACTCGATTTTCAACGAATCTGAAATAATGTTAAAATCGGTGCTGACAGAGATCAGGCTTAACCTGAGAACTGGTACATCAACCCGCCGACCGGTACTATCTTCAACCGATGACATGAACCTGGAGGTTGGTATGGTGAACAAAAACAAGTTGGGGAGAAAATCCAGGTATGCATACTTAGCGATAGCCGAGCCATGGCCTAAGGTATCGGGCTTTGCAAAAGTCGACCTCTTAATGGGAAATATACACAGGTTTATGTACGGTGAATCCAAATTCGGTGGCGAGCCGTACTTTCTGTCATGTGAATCAAATTCAGGAAGGGAGGATGATGGCTACATTCTATCATATGTGCATGATGAGCAAGCATCAGAATCAGAGCTGCTTATCATTAATGCTACTGACATGAGGCTAGAGGCAACCGTGAAGTTACCGTCTCGTGTGCCGTATGGTTTTCATGGTACCTTCATCGAATCCAAAGAGTTGGAGACACAAGCTTAGTGTAAGGGAAATCAATCAAACTTATGGAATTAACAGAGGGAGCTAATTATAAAGGAGGTCGCCGGATTTTCCAAAATTGGTGTATAGGATAATTCTTTTGTTTTTTCTATAATTCTTGTTAGTTAATATAGAAATAACAGAGAGAGAAAGCTTGCAACTTTTTAGATGCATGGTTATAGCTCGGTTGAGGAGAGGCTACAGTTCTTTAGATTCTGTTTATTCTTTATTTATTTTTTTTCTTTCATATTAATTTGTTCTCCTGCGGTTGACAAAGGTAGTGATGGAGATGGGTTTTCTATAAGGAGCGGTGTGTCCCAAGGATTTGGGACTAATTTTTTTTTTATCCGTCAAATTAGTGTTATTTCATTAATTGATGTAATTCATTTTTAATCTTATATTTTATTTTAATCTCAATACTGATTCGACGGGTAAAATAAGACACCCTCCGATTCCTTTCTTATATTGTACTGGTACAGTCGAAATGCATTATGTAACTTCTCTTGTATTCTGCTTCTTCCTCTGTTCTTTGGAGTTTGAACGGTGTGTAACTAACACAATTAGATTCTTTTTTGCCATCTGTTCAATAAACATAGATATAAAGTATATTTCTTATGTATTTCAAAATGGAAATACATAATTTTATATTTGGGGAGAATAAATGTGATAATTGTTATTTATGAAAAATAAAGTTCTGATATTCAGATGTGAAATCTATAATCTTTCAATGTTTTATAAAGTATAAATGAATTTGCCCTATGAAATGCGATTATTGTTTCTTCCTTATCCCGTTGGCTTAAAATGCGATCTAATTACGTCAACGTTACATTTTTCCTCACTATGCCACTTTATATAGGAAGGAGGTCTTATTCTCCAACTTGGGCTGCCTTTTGATTTAATAGGCTAGAAACAAATTAAAGAAAGCAAGATTGGCATCTTGTGTTCGTTTTCATCCTTAACATTTATGAAGGAAGAAGAGAAAAATCAACAACACTCTAGTAGGTAAAAGTGACTGAAAAGTTTTTTTTCTGAGTTTTGTCATAGCTTGTAAGAAATGCTTTATTACTTCTTCATTCGAGAACAGGGAGTGATGACCTTGTTCAAAACTTTCTCCAGCCAAGTAAACTAAACAAATACATGCCAAAGTCGATTTTGTTATAATATAATTTGCCACGCATCGCCTGTCGTTTCATATCATATATTATATTATATTATATTATATTATATTATATTGGAAAACATGTTGACTAGTACCCAAAGAGTACTTTTGTCGCCGGTTCTAATTAACATTTTTTGAAATCCTACGGAGCAAAATCTTCTAGATTGAACTTTACGATCATGAGGTGCTCAAATATTAACTTTCAAATGTGGTGCAACAGAAAAATTTATGAGAATATGTTATTGTGGCCATCAGATTTATGTTGGAAGCCAAGAACAGTAGGTATAGCTCGGTTCAATTTTTGAATCCGGTCTGATTGATTTTTCAAAAAAAAATATATTTTTTTTAATGATAAATATCATATTTCTTAAAAACCGGATTCAATCTTTAAAAAATAGGTCATTATAATTTGAATCTTATCAAAATCGGTCATTTCCACCTTTAACCGACACTTTTTTTAATATTTAATATTATATATTAATACACTTAAAAAATTAAAAAAAATAGAAAAAAATTAAAACAAAATGTCTAAATAGAAAAATATAATTTCATAAAATTAACATTAAAAAAATACACAATCATCAAAAAAAATATATCAAACCATTATCCGTCAATTCTTATTCGGGCATCACCTGACCCTTAGAGTCCGAAGAACTTGATAAAGACCGGACTTTTCAAAGGTCGAGCCCACCCTTTAAAAATCAAGTTCTTTGAAACCGGTTCTCTAAAAACTCTTATCAAATCCAATTCTTACCCAACCCTCTCATAGATCCGTTATATTCGATACTTGAGAAATCCGACCCGACCTTAAGGACAGTGTCTAAAGAACAGAGAAGTGAGTTGTAGTCTTGGCCGCCTTGGTTTCTAACAACACTACATGTCCCCAAAATGCACCCCAAGACTGTGGGATTGGCATTCTGTGCGTCCATATATATCACCACGGCGGTTGGTAACAAACTCCCCGCTTGCTGTGGTAAAACATACTACGTAATATTATATTACAATGCCTTAACTTCCATGATTGCAGAAATGTTTAAAATTGACTGGTCAAGTATTTAAACTTAAAATTTGATAAAATTTAAAATATTTATCATTGAGATCTCAGACTCGATATTTGAATGAAAAATATTTTTCATTGATATTTAAAGTTCAGTGGCTCAATTAGGCCTCATCTTTATCTTAAAAAATGTTTGTCATCAATTCAAATGCCTTTATTTATTTATTTTTCTACCTATACCATGCCTCTACTTGTTCAATTTATAATAATAAAAATTGAAAATTCAAATAACAAATTAAATTGTTAAATGTTGATCCATATTATTTTATCTATTTTCACATATCACTATCATTTTTCTTATATAATCCAACTTTAAAATTACTGATATCGATGTAACTTTTGGTGTAATAATATAGAAAATGTTATAAAATTGTATTTTTAACGTTTGCTTTTTGTATTTAATATTTTTCCAATTTGATCTACTAAAAATTTGAAAGTTAAAACATCATGAAAGCACCATAAGTGAATTTCTAATTTGAACACTCGTATTGTAATATAATCGCGAGGAGTTGAAGAACCGAAAAAATTAAGCTTGCCTTTGCATTTAAAGAAAGATGGAGGCGATGATGTACACAATTTAGTTAATTCGTTTCATTTCTTCTTCTTTTTTTTTTCTTTTCAATCTAGTTGTTTCTTCGGTTGGTTCAAAAGGCGATTCATGACTCGTGGCTGATGGTGTTACCTCAACGCTGTCCTTGATTCCCTCTTGACCACAGAACCGGCTTGACTGAGCCACGGAGCTATAAATTCAATCACACACACAAATCAATTTGCTTTTCTATGTAGTACTGTAGATTTTTTAAAAAATAGAAAAATTAAAAAAAAATAGTTGCATGTATTTAGTATGAGTGGAGGTTTTTTTGACATGACTAGTATGGTCTGGATATTTTTGGATCAAATATGATGGTCCGGAAAAAAAATTGAATTTGATGATGTTTTTTACGGCACAACACCTGATTTGAATTTTTAATTCGGGCAGACAATCTAATCCAAATTTTTATCTCGGACCATAATTTTTTATATTAATTAACAATTATCATTAATTATAAGTGCGTGATACACTAATTAGAAATATTTATTTATGATACAATAATTATATTTATAAGTATTTAGACAAAGAGAATCAATTACCACTAAAAAATTATCCGAAACCCTAAAAATATTTATTTAATTTCATTTTAAACCCTCTTATATTTCTCCCCTTTCTGTTTAGTTTTAGTTAAACCTTATCCAACCAACAAAACCCCGGAAAATCTTTTCTTAAGTTTAAGAGTGAATCGAGTTAAGCGAATACCTCTGGCTTTGTGGATTTGACATCCAACATCCAACTATATTTTTCGAGTTGTACCCTTGACACAAGGATTGTGTATTGGATATTTGAAAACCCATTAGCTTACATTTTGACCGGTCCTCATATATCCTCTGAAGAAATACAAAATAAATTATGATAATAGTCATCTTAATCTGGTTGTGTTGTGTTGATCTGTGCTTTGATAGTAAGCTTATATTGGCTAGGGTGCAAATCAAGATTGTTATGAATCTGATTCCTTAATTAAGTTTTCGAAATTGAAGTTATCGAAGACAGATATTGTGCAAGACGCACCAATTGTTAATTGACACTCGTTGGTGTATTCAAAGTCTTACCTCCATAGTAAATATTGATCAATAGAGCATTTATAGTTTTGATCACATAAAACTTTTATATATAACTGCAGCAGTGAGAGAGAAATTTTTTGAAATAATAGTTGGAGGAGGAAGAAGATGAGAATGTGACGTTTTTTAAGTAGTTAAAACTCTAATTTTGCTGGTCCAAAATTTTAATTTAGACCACGGCAAAAAACTTATTTGAGATAAAAAAAAATTATCTGATCTGAATATTTTTCTCGGAAATCATACCTGATCTGAAAAAAAAATCTGAACTATGCTAATGCATATAAAAAAAAACCCTCCACTCATACTAATGCATGTGATTTTTTTTTTTTTAAATTGGTAATATAGATTGTGTTGTCGCATTTATTACAGAAGATTAAATATATCATGAGAAAATTCGTCAGCCGATATGTGAGAGACCCAGATGTTACAAGTACTGTGCATATCGACTCATTGGTTGTATTTTTTTTTTTTTAAATCTCTCTTTGAACTATGATGAATTGATGATCTAAGCACCAAAAAGATATATATAATAACTTTTCGAATTTATTTCCTTTCGCTCTCGGCAAATCCTATTCTTCACAAACAGTTCACCGACCACCATTAATGGAATTATGGAAGTACCCGTCGATTTTGTTGCTATCCGTTTGTATTAATTTCTTGTTCTTTTCTTATTTTTAAGTATGGATAGGGGTAGCATCCCTATCTGTTGTTTTCGGCATTGTCTACAAAAAATTTGTCATGTTGACTATGATAAAACTGACACGATGCATTACATGGTGTTGGTGATCTGTTGGTCACATATTTGGTTGTTAGTAAATCTTTGTTTTTGGTTTCAATTTCTTCGGTATAGATTTGATTCCTCAAAATTTCATGGAATATCTTTAGGAAGAAATCACATTGTCTCCATATGAAATTCCAACACGATTGAATAAGATCGAAATGAAGTCCTGTCCGAATATATGCACATTCACAAAATATGTTAATTGGGTGCAATTTTGTATCATTTATTTTTTTATATATAAAAAGTAAATGCGTATGTTAGAAATGAAATATCTTTTTTCATATATTTAATTTTAAAAAGAAAAATCCTAGCAGAAGTTCAAGTAGCACTACAACATAAAGGGGCTTATACAACACTTAATTAACAATGATTATAGGTAAAATTTATTGTTGAAAGGGTTCATGGTATTATTGAAATTGTTATTAATAAAAAATATTATTAAAATAGAGGTTGGAAGCTAAAAAGTAGGGATGAGTCTTTAACAATGGTTCTTAACTAAGAACCGCTGCTA
>CAXKVV010001285.1:0-28843 GCA_964058805.1 Schoenoplectus triqueter
GTGTAGCATATATAAAATAATTCAGCATATCAGACTTTTGAAATGCTTGTGTGCTTAAAAGATTAACTTGATACTGAAGTTAGATACCATAATCACTCTAACATGTATGATATTTCTGAATTTGATATGTAAATTTTATTTTTTTTGTGATTAGAATCATTCTATTTTTTTATTTTCTTATATATTTCTCTAATTTTATTTGAAATTTGCTAAATTTGTACGTGCTATAAGTATGTACACGTGTTTAACACGAACACGGTTAACACAATGTGCTAGACGTGTCACGTGACTTAAAAGTACGTGTTTGAGTTTTTAAATTTTTGACACGTTAAAACACACACATCCAAACACGTGAACACGTGTTGACATGACATGTTATGGGTCAAACACGTCACTTGTTCACACGTGACACACACGTTTATTAATACCCTAATGATAACATAAAACATATTTAACAAATATTTATTCTCTGCCCTAAAAGACCATGGACCAAAATCCTATTACATACCTGTTTTTTTTAAAAAAAAATTGGTCAAGAATTCTTTTCTGACCATCATATTTGATTCAAGAATTCCGAACCATACTAGTACATATAAAAAAGATTCACTCATGTTATTATATGTAGAAGTTTTTATTTTTTATTTTTTAAAAAATGGTGTTAAATGTTAGGATTTTAAATATTTTTTGCTCGGATGGTCGGTGCGACTACGGCGTTCGATTCGATTTTAGTTTGAGTTCGGTTTGTTTGATTAGACTTTTTGTTAGTTCTATTCGAATTTGGTTCGATAATTTTTTTAATGAATTAGTTCAAGTTCGATTCGTAATTGTTCGATATGTAATTATTTGCATATATTTTTAACTATTTAGTCAATAATATATACAATAATATAATTATTTTATTATAAAATTAATAAGTTATTATTGATTTATTATTAAATTAATAAGATATTATTAAATTATTATTAAATTAATAAATATTAGTTATTTTTTTAAAATTTTATTATAAAATGATAAAATATTAATTATTTTAGCTCTAGTTGTTTATGATAATATAAAATTTAGAATAATTGAGTTCATTTAGAGTTCGATTTAGTTATTAATATTTCGCTGAATATTAAATTATATTATTTTAAATTTCAAAATTGTTTACTCATTTTTAGAATTTTTTAAAAATGACCTTAACTATTAACGAAGGTACAGCGAAGACTGTCAAAGTACCAACCAAGCTCACATGTCTATAGTACTTGTACTTTTTGGGTAGGGTGAAAGTTCAATGAATCTTAAATCATACATTTCCCTAATCGCTTTGTATATCTGTGATAAAGATCTGACGATCCGGATCAATCTCATTGCCCACTACACACGAGGCGGCAATCTGATCGGTAGAATCGCATTCGGGTTTGGATGGATCAAATCGGATCAAATTGATTTTTTTTTTAAAAATGGATTGAGTTTGATTGGATCAATTTAATTTTTTATTTTTTTTGAGATATAAAATTAATTTTGATCGAATTATAAATTATTTAATTTTAAATTGGATATCAAGTCAAATCGGATTCATATCGAATCAATTTCATCTTTTTAAAAAATCAAATCGAATCAGTAACGTATCAAAAGGTTTTTTCCGATGGTATCAGTTTAACACACTGAACTACTGAAGTACCACATATCTACTCCTAACAATCTAGCTCGAAGAATGAAAGAACTATTTATGGGGAAAAAAAGGCCTTTGTCTTTCTCTAAACTCTACGCTGCCCTTTCAGATTTCAAAATTCAGGAGCCCATGTACGTAGAAATTGGAGGTAAAAGAATAAGAAGTCAATGTAGCAAGCGTAGAGTTTATTACACTATGAATATATTATGCAAATAGAAGAGAATAAACAAAACAGGAAAGGAAAAAGCTTCAAAAGTAGCCTCTCGTTCTCTCACTTCAGAAATATTTTTTCTCTCTTCAGAGACCTCTAACTAGTAAGACCTAATCGAGAAGACTTCTTATGATCTCAACCTGAGGATTATCACCACCCATTGTCTCCATTATATCCGAAAGCCGATCGCTCAAGTCGGCTACTTCTCGGTGCAAACTCCTGATGTAGCTGCATGTGTCCTTGAGTAGCTTGGACGCTGATGCCTGCGCAAATTTAGCATGTCTAATCAAGTCATATTATCATTTTGAATTCTTGTCTTGAATTAATTATATGTTAAGCATTATTTTCTCTTTATATTTGAAATGCGACATAGTGTAACAGAATCTTCACACTTAAATGAATTCAATATGATAATTAATTTTCCATGTTTTCTTGTTTTACTTTTAGAGAAATTGCAATTTTCCAAAAGAAAAAGGTATATAATTGTATAAACTACCCAATTTTGCCAATATCTTTCTCAGCCATTCGCATTCCATAGCCCCAGATAATTTCGTAATTGAAACTATATAAACTGAAATGACTAATTGATAATATATGTTCAAGTAAACTCAGGGGTGGAGCCACCTTGTGATAGGGGGACCGTCGCTCCCTCCTGGTCGAAATTTAAAAAAAAAATACCTTTGTGATTATATGTATTTATAAACTTAGCCTAGAAAGAAAAATAATTACTTTCATTTCAAGCAAATGACTAATTAGTGCCGTTTTCTCCTCAAATCGCAAATAACTAAGAAACAATTAATGGAAAGAGTAAAAGAGATGTAACGATGGATTTTGTAATACATTTTAATGTTCCTTACCCTATTCGTACTCCTCTGACGTGGCTGGGGTAGGAGAGTTTGAAGCTTCGAGATGAGCTCGCGGATCTCGTCGTCCGTGATCCTTCTTCGTTGGCTCGACATTTTCTCGTCAATTCCAAAATGCAAACTCAGGACAACTTCCAATTTGTACGTTATATGAAGAAGTTTGCTCTAGCTCCTAAGATGAAAATGGCAAACTCAAACTGTGGGTTTTGTTCTAGAGGATAAAAAAAAAGGAATAAGCTAGTGAAACAAGCTAGAGGCTTAGTTTGAAAGGAAGTTTGTGCAAGTCGTCTCTTTATATTAAAAGTTCAGAGACCCAAGGTCGAGCATGTCCCCTCCCCTTCTCTGTCTTCCTTTATTTTTTAATCTTTTTGGAATGGGACCGTTTGGTTTCTACAGTACATGGTCCCAACAAGGGCAAAGGTGAGAGGCGGTATTGTTTTTCTAGACAGAGAGGATAAAAATTGAAGTAGGAATGAGATACTGGGAACATGCATGATAGAAGCTTTTTATTTGCTTCTAGCAAATACAGACCCCCTAATAGTTGGGAGCAGAGAGGATTCCATATGATCTGCATTTAGTCTATATATATATTTTAAAATACTTAAAACATCCTATACGATGAATACAATTTTAAGTCTTAATCAATCTCAGTCATACATTATTATGTTTTGACTGGTCAAAAAAATATATAATCAGCTATTTTAGTTGAAAACTATCATTACCAAACAGGACCTACATTATCTACATGTCAAATTGTGAAGCTAACTATAATTCAGATCTTTTGTGGCGGACAAAAAAATGATATAATATAAGGTAACTGTTTGTGAATTTATAATTATTTTGCTGTAATTTGGTTTCGTCCGAAAATATATTCATCAATAAAAATTATAAATATAAAATATAAAATATTTACTAAATTTCAGATTAAAAAAATGCTAAAGTATACAATAATCATTAATATTTTTATTATAAATAATATAATTAAATACATAATAATTAAAAAAAACCATATAAATTTGGATCATTTTATGAGTTAAAATACACCTTAAATATATCGTGCACATTAGTTTAAATAAGGAAAGAGGATATATATATATAGTCCGACTATGGTCCTTTGCAAAGCACAGAGGTGCTGTGTGCTTTGCGCTCTATTCTTAATTTTAAGTCAAAAATGATCAATCTGAACCGTTCAATCTAATCTTCATATCAAAATCTATTAGTAAACCAAAATTTATATTTTTTAATTTTTTTTGCTATTTTTTTCGGTAAAGAGAAAAATGACTTGATCTGAGAATTCTGATTCATCCAAAAATGATGATTTTCCTCCTATCCAAAAAAATAGCAAATGAATTCCAAAAATATAAAATTTGGTTTACTAATAGATTAGGATATGAAGATTAGATTGAGCGGTTTGGATCAATCATTTCTGACTTAAAATTAATAATAGAGCGCAAAGCACCATAGCCTAATTATATATATATATATATATATATATATGAACAACTAGATGTAAGTAGATGAAAAGATTTAAATGAAATTATTGATGAAAATATTTTGATGATGTGTCACAAAACGTGCATATATATATTTTTTGCTGCATAAAACGTGCTATGTATTAAATAACAGAAACTATTTGGGATCTTGTAGTATTTCCAAAACTAACATCTTAGTGGAAAACTGCGCAACCAAGACAAAAACAACTAAATTCGAGATTACGTTGGCTTATCGTACTTCTCTCTAAAAAAAGTACCCTTAAAACACATAAATTGTTTAGTTAACATAACTATAACTTATGCCTAAAAAAGCAACCTCGATGCATGATAGTTCAACGAGTAATTTAGACTATATATATAATAAGAATTATTTTAAAGAGAAAATTATGGAAAACATAATAAATCGGTGATTAATTTAACATTTTTCATTACAATAATATTTCATACAGAGTACAAGTGTATTCATGCAGAAATTCAATGTGAATAAATTAAATTACTTTTCCACCACTTAACGGACTTATGGAACCATCTAAATGTTAGCAACAATAATTAAATTAATTTTCACTTCGTTTCTTGTACGATGTGATGCATATCTATTTTCTCTCACTCAACAATATATTTGTACATTTATATTATCCTTAAATTTTATTTAAATAATTTCTTAACTAAATATCTCTATTTTTCCCAAATGAAATACACTAGATCTAGATTTAATAATCCTTTAATATTTTTTATTATATGTTCAATCAAGGCACAATATAAAAAATGGGCTAGTTAGGAATCGAACACCTAAAGTAGAACAGAGAGAAGTGACACGCTCGATATAACAAAGTTTAGTTATAAAAAGTTTATGTCTTCGGTGTACATAATCATCAACTGTTGGATTGCGTCGAGTCACTAAAATCATAGTAATTTACAACTATGAATCTTTGATCTCTTACCTCAATTGTTGGAGGTTGAGAGTCTCGGAGACGTATGCATTTTTAAAGCCAAACTTTGTTATATCTTGTGTTCTTGTTTGATATTTTTTTTTCTTTTCTCATATTTCTTTAATTGCTATATTCTTATGAGAATTGAATCGAATTAAATTATATTCCGCTGCCATTACACTTGAACATTAAGCCTCAAATCGGTTTATACATTTATACATTATGTTCTTTACATTCTTTCACTATCTTGACCTTTTAATACCACCATCCTAGAGCTATCAATTTGCATCACTGAAAGCGTAGAAAACAATTGGGAGACACTCATAATAATGATACACTGAAAGCGTGCTTAAGACACTGAAAGCGTAGAAAACAATTGGGACACACTCATATTAATGATACACTAATCGAGATATCCCAAAATAGAAAATATGTGAAAATAATATATCAGATATATATATAGATGAATGCTAAAATACAACGCTTTCAACAGATGCACCTGTGTACCACGTCAAAATCTTGAATTTTAAGTTAAAAATAATTGATCCGAATCGTTCAATATATTCTCCGTATCAAAATCTTATAGAAAATCAAATTTTATATTTTTTAAAATTTATTTGTTATTTTTTAGTACGAAGAAAATCATCGATGATCCAAATTCCTTAAATTAAACAACATTCTCTTGACCAAAAAATATAGCAAAATAATTTTAAAAAATATAAAATTTGATTTTCTATAAGAATTTGATATGAAGGACAAATTGAACGGTTTGGATCGGTTATTTTTAACTTAAATTTTGAGATTTTAATACGATGCACAGATACATCTGTGTAACACGTTGTATTTTAGTCTTTCTCTCCCCCTCTCTCTCTATATATATATATATAATTTGAGAAAGAAACACCCGTAATAAAATTTCTCAGTTGCAGATTATTAGATTTATCCTCAAGTGGGCACGTAATTGGACCCTGAACTTGAGACTTACCTAAGCGAGCACGAATTCCGGCTCAACTTATAAATTTAGGATTTTCATATAAGTGGGCCCCAACGTGCTGAATATACTAAGAAAAATTCAATCTCCCGGGGCGATAACGATCTAGGAGAGTGAACGGTTAAAAACACGTACTCGGTATTCTGAATCTTGAAATTTACCTTACCAAATATCATAAAATAAAACAAATGGATTAAAATATGAGTTCAGTTGCTATATCGTCAAAATAAGATAACTATACGTGAATGAGAAAAATAATATAATAATAAATAAGAGACTCTTTGTACCAATCAGCCCCGACTTCCTCTGTACCAACTAGAGGTCAAAAGAGAATCCCATCGGACATACCGAGATCTCAAATAAGCCAGCTAAATAATAATATAATAAAACGAAATAAAATCCGAACTCGAAGATGGCTGCCCACACTAAACACTGAAAGTCATGTATCCTAATCAATCAATTAAATTTGGATCAAATCATATACTGAATAATAATAAATATAATATTGATCAAATAAAAAACACTCATGGCACTACCGATCCCGTTAAGTAACAAGATTCGTGAATGATCGACAGACAAATGTGCTTAACATATATACAGACCTAGGGGTTCCACGGGCCAATGGATTACTGTGCGTAACCCGTTAGTCTGGTTATACAAGACATTCTTAGACTGAGATCATTCAACCCGCCTAATGCTCTGGTATGAGCCAGTATAGCGATAACAGTAAGGAAATTATCTGATACCAGAATCAATCAGGCTAAATAACACAATAACAACAAGTACAGTTCATAAACAACATCTCAATCAAGGCTGGCACAATCACACACAAAAATGAAATGAAACAAGAAAGACTGATACTGACTAGTATGCGATTCTGTAGAATTTATGAGATAGCTATATGTTGATGATTGATAACAATCTGTTTATTATCAGAGAAAAAAAATAATTATTTCAGATATACAATACCGAATGCTATATATACATATGGATGCAACGGTATAAATAATTACCGTTGGTACCAATAGTACCGTTGGCTCTAACAGACCTGTTGCTACTGTTCCTATTATTAGCCTATGATGAATAGTTTCTGAGGCTAATTAAATCACTATAATCACTCTATTTCTTAACACTCCCCCTCAAGCTAGGATTATAGAGATCGTATAATCCTAGATTGTCAGAGATATTCTCGAACAGTTTAACACTTAATCCTTTGGTAAAAATATCGGCCAATTGATCTTTACTCTTGACATACGGAGTATCGATTTCTTTTGTTTGGACTTTCTCTCTCACATAGTGACAATCAACTTCAATATGTTTCGTCCGCTCATGAAACACGGGATTTGCCGCTATGTGCCTTGCCGATTGGTTGTCGCAAAACATCTTTATTGGTCCATTGATTTCGAAATTCAAGTCGGTGAGTAATTATTTTATCCAAGATAGTTCACTAGCGGTGGATGCCATTGCTCGGTATTCCGCTTCTGCGCTTGATCGAGCTACAACATTTTGCTTCTTACTTTTCCATGTGACTAGATTTCCGCCTACAAACGTGCAAAAGCCGGTAGTTGATTTTCTATCAAAGCTTCCTGCCTAATCTGCATCGGAATAGCCACATATTGCATTAGTATTATTTCTTTTCATCCAAATTCCCTTCCCGGGAGAACTCTTTAAGTATCTTAAAACTCTATTAATAGCATCTAGATGCGGGGTTCTCGGTGCATGCATAAATTGGCTAATTTGGCTTACGGCGAATGATAAATCCGGCCTAGTGACCGTCAAATAAATTAATTTTCCTACAAGTCTTTGAAAGTGGTTTATGTCCTTTAAAGGTTCACCATTTTCAATATTGAGTTTAATATTGATTTCTATTGGTGTTTTAGCCGGTTTGCACCCAAGTTTACCGGTTTCTTTAAGCAAATCAAGAACGTACTTTCTTTGGGATATAAAAAGCCCTTTTTGCGAATGAGCTATTTCTATCCCGAGAAAATATTTTAATTTGCCTAAATCTTTTATTTCAAATTTTTGTTTGAGGTCTTTCTTTACACATTCAATTTCTATTTGGTTATTACCGGTTACGATTATGTCATCGACATAAACTAACACTACAGTTGTTCCATTGGTATTATGTTTGATAAATAGAGATGAGTCAGCACCGCTTACCTTAAAATTACATGAAATTAAAAATTGAGAGAGTTTTCCATACCAAGCTCTTGGAGATTGCTTTAGTCCATATATCGATTTGTTTAACCTACAAACGAGATTAGAGGTATTTTCCCTTTGGTGACCGGGTGGAAGTGTCATATATACTTCTTCCTCAAGCGCCCCTTGGAGGAACGCATTTTTCACATCCATTTGGTAAAGATTCCAATTATGATTTACCGCTATTGACAATAATATTCGTACAGTGTTCATTTTTGCAACCGGTGCAAATGTTTCATGATAATCAATACCATGAGTTTGGGTATAGCCTTTAGCAACTAATCTAGCTTTATACCGCTCCACGGTACCGTTGCTATGATATTTAATTTTGTATATCCATTTACATCCAACCGGTTTTTTGTTTTTTGGCAAATAGCATACTTTCCAAGTTTGATTTCTTTCTAATGCATTAAGTTCTTCATTCATTGCTTTGCACTATTTTGGCTCAAGTTTTGCTATCTCATAGTTTATTGGTTCTTCAATTCTTGACAAGGAACTTAAAAACGCATAATGTTCATTAGAGATATGATTGTAAGAAATATAATTTTGGATTGGATAATGTACCGAATATGTGATAAAATCCCTTAATCTTGTTGAAGGTTGCACTTGTCGACTTGACCTTCTCAACGACGTTTCTTCCTCTTGAGTTTCCTCCGAGCTATCACCTTCTTCTTGGGCTTCCTCATGATGCTCGATTTCTTGTGTACCTAATTGAGCATGATTTTCTATAGGTACTTCTCTCCTTTCTTGGTTAGTATAGCATGGCAGTACAAATTCATTTGATAACAATATATTATTGTTATTTGTTTCAATAGCTTTGTAAAAAGAATCTCTTTCAAGAAATGTTACATTTCTTGAAATAAGGAGTTTTTTTCTTTTGGATCATAACATTTATAACCCTTTTTAAATATAGAGTATCCTAGAAAAATCCCTTTTGTTGAGGTGTAATCTAATTTATCTACTTTATTTTTATAAACATAGCATATGCATCCAAATACTCGTAAATGATCAATATTTATTTTCCGACCATAAAGTATTTCTAATGGACTTTTAAATTTTAGATTGACACTGGGTAACCTATTTATCAAGTAGGCCGCGGTGAGTACGGCTTCCGACCAAAAAAATTTTGGGATATTATTTTGAAATAAGAGAGCTCGAGTCATCTCGAGTAAATGACGATTTTTTCTTTCAGAAACACCATTTTGTTGTGGGGTGTAAACACAAGAGGTTTGGTGAATTATACCCTTTGAATTGGTAAAATTTGAAAAACTTTGGTTAATAAATTCTGTACCATTATCGGTACGTAGGATTTTAATTTTTTTATTATATTGAGTTTCCACTAAATTTGTAAATGTTACAAAATGAGAAAAAACCTCACTTTTATTTTTCATCAAATATAACCATGTAGTTTTTGAAAAATCATCGATAAAAATGACATAATATCTATAATCATTATATGAAATTATGGGAGCGGGTCCCCAAACGTCAGAATGAACAAGTTCAAACATATCACTACTTTTGGAATTAGAATTACAAAAAGAAAGTTTTGTATGTTTTGAAAGGCTACAAACTTCACATTTGGTACAATAATCTTTGGAGAAATCAAAAATAAATTTAAAAATCTTGTCGGAAGGATGCCCCACGCGTTTGTGCCATAGTTCGCACAAATCTTCATTTTTCCGAGTGTTGAAAATTAATTTGTTCGTGCTCAAAAAATAGAGACCATTTTCTAAATAACCTTCACCAATCTTCTCCTTGGTGAGTAGATCCTGAAAAATCATGCTTTTCATTTTAAAAATTACTTCACAATTTAAATCTTTTGAAAGTTTACTAATAGATAAAAGGTTTACCGAACAATTATTAACATGAAATACATCTTGAATAAATTTTTTTGGAAAAATACTAACCATGCCCCATCCCTCAATTTTAATTTTTTCATTGTTGGCAACCGTAAAGAATTGATCACTATTAATTTTACGGTAATTGGTTAACATATTTTGGTTTCCCGTCATATGGTCTGTAGCACCTGAATCCAATACCCATTGGGTATAATTTGGTAATACATTTGTGGTTGAAGGGCCTATAGTCAAACATTTATTGAAATAACCAGAGTTTTTGGTACAATTTGTGGGGTTATGAATTAATTTGTCAACTGATTTCTCAGTTTTATTGTGACAGTAGATTGTACCACTTTATGTGTTTGTTCTCTGGTTCAGCAGAGTCGCTAGCATCGACTCCAACCGATTTAATCGGTCTGAGTCAGTCTGAGTCGAGTGCGAGTTCATTTCGCTGAATCTCTTTCTCTCTCCTTCGCTTGGCTCTTCTCTGGCAGCCGCGAATCCCTTTCTCTCTTCTAGGGTTTTTACGAAAACCTTTTTCTTGGCTACCTCCGCCTGGTTTCGATCGTTTCGCTTAGGCCTGAGGTGGGGATGAATTATCCAGCATCTCTCTTGGTTGTGCCCTTCCCTCTTGCAGTGCGAGCATCGCTCGACTTTTCCCTTTCCGACGAGGTGTTAGGCTGAGAAGGCAAGGGCTTCCGGCTTTGGGTTTAAGTCGGGAGTCTTCATTGCAACTCGCCGCAGCGCCTCTTGTTGGATTTGGGCTGTGACCGTCTCAAAGGACAGTGTTTCTGTCGAGAGCAAAATCTGTGCTCTGATTGGCTCGTAGCTTGGTTCTAAAGCAGCCAGGAGTGTATAGATACGATCCATTTCTTCCCTCTCTTGGAGCACTCTCAGGTCAGTGGTATTTGGTCGATAGAGCTTGAGTTCTTCGTATTTTGCTCTAACATGCCCGATTAATGTGGGTACATCTCGGGATTCTTGTGAAATCTTTGCAATTTCTTGCTTGAGATAGTATATCTGAGAGTGACTCTTTTGATTACTGTGTTGATTTTCAATTTCTTGCCACAATTTTGCTGCTGTCTCACAATAACAGAAACTCTCGGATAACTGAGGCTCGAGTGAGTTGGTGATTAGTGTCATAGCTTGTCTATCCACCATATCCCACTCATCTTGTTCCTCGGTTCCGGTTTCTGGTCGGATTTTGTTTCCATTGATGAAACCAAGTAACCCTTTGCCTTTTAATGTGACTCTTGCTGCCTTGGCCCATGGGATGTAATTCCTCCCATTCAGTGGAACATTGGTTAGCTTTTGAGATGAATTGAAGTCAGAATTTGTTCTCAGTCTTGTTGAACTTTGGTTTGGGTTTGGATTGAAATTGAACATTGGGCTAGCCTCTGTCATGTTGGTTGTGGCTTGACTGCTCTTTGCTGATGTGTAATCAGTGTTTCTGATGTGGAATCAGGCTTACTGGTATGAGATGTTTTTACTGGTATGGTTTTTGCTGATTTCGTTTTGAATCTTGATGGGGACAGATACTATATTGTTGCCTTGAGAATTTTATTTGAACTTTGATAAGAACAGATACTACACCGTTTGCTGGTTGTTGCCTTTCTTGATGTGCAGTGTTTCACTGCCAATTGTTGCCTTTGAGATTCTGAACTCTGATTGCTGGTTGTTGCCTTTGGGATTTCGGAATTGAGTCAGGTTAAACCTGTTCTGATACCATGTAGAATTTATGAGATAGCTATATGTTGATGATTGATAACAATCTGTTTATTATCAGAGAAAAAGAATAATTATTTCAGATATACAATACTGAATGCTATATATACATATGGATGCAACGGTATAAATAATTACCGTTGGTACCAATAGTACCGTTGGCTCTAACAAACCCGTTGCTACTGTTCCTATTATTAGCCTATGATGAATAGTTTCTGAGACTAATTAAATCACTATAATCACTCTATTTCTTAACAGATTCACAAAAGAGGAGATTTATCTAAGGTTTACCGGTTAATGGTTTAGGGTAGACATCAAACAAACGAGGTAGTGTCTACTCTTAGAAAACTTGGCCATCACCTTCCTCCCTCTCTTTTACAACCCTTGCAAAATTCGAAACCCTAATTCTGTTCTTATTAGCTTTCCTAGTCTAAATCTTAACGAATGAGAGCCAAAGAAAGAGAGAGAGAGAGAGAGAGAGAGAGAGAGATGAGAGTGTTGCTTGGGTTTTTATAGAGGACACAGAGGTAGGGGCAGTGGACTCGGGGCATTGTTGATTGGAGTGTATTGCTCAACGATTGGCCAAATCGGTGCGGTAAGCATAACAGGGGAGAGAGGCTCATCGGTCAAGGCTTAGCGACCTGCCACTGGGGCTGATGCGTCAGCGATTTCTGGGGAGGTGAGGGAGTGGTTGGCAAGAGGCAGGGGAGGGGATTTGCACGAGTTCTCTCATCAGAGAGAGTCAGAGAGTGAGAGAGGCAGAATTAATTGGTGAGGATTCGTGAAAGAGAGAGAAAGGTGAGACCGTGAGAGTATCAGGTATTAAATGAGGAAGACAGAGATGGGTTCGGTGAGGGAGAGGATGAGAGAGAGAGTGGCTGATTGGGGGAATTAAATGAGATGAGAGAGGGGAAACTTGAGGATCTGCTGTGGCCATCAGTTTGGGGGAAAATACAGGTCAAGAGTTTTTATGTGTTATACTGACCCATTGGGTTATTTGATTTCTTATATGGATCATACAAGGGCACATAAAATCATTCAAGGTTTTTACGGATCAATAAGGTCAAGGGACAAGCAACTACTTGTGTGGCAAGCTGAATTTGATTCTAAAACGGGCCGATTCGTTCATTACATGCTCCCAAGCCTCCATTTTAACTAGTTTATTATTATTTTTGCATTAGTAAATAGCCTTAATATTTTTCATATCTTTAAAATTTTTAATTTCAGAGGTTTTGACTCTTAATTTGTTTAAAAATTACTATGAAACATTGTTATTATCCGTTTTAATTATTTACAAATTTCAATTTATTTATATATATTATTATTAATAATATTAATTTTCTTATTTTTTTGGGGTTTGTCGATAGTCAACTTGCTTAAGTTTTTTTAGACGATGGGTTTGGATTTTCCGATTATTCAAATTCGCTTTATAAATTAACCATATCAATATCCTTATTTATTTATTTATATATTTCTTTAATTATTGATTTATGTTATTTGTTAATTAGTGTTAAGTCATTTAAATTATTTATCTTAATTATTATTACTTAATTAAATTTTATGATTTAACACATCCTCTCTCATTAGTCCTATCTAGGAGTGTCAATTCTTGACCCGACCCGACTAATTATATTTTTTGAAGTAATTTTATGATTTGGTATTAATTAAATCTTAAATATACACTAATTATTATTAATTATCAATTAATTAATATTTATTGATTAAAATTATATAAAAATATTGAATAAATATTGAATTATTTTATACGGATCGGATCGGATCGATCTGTGACTCATCGGATCGAATATGGATCAAAATTTTTTGATCACAATTTAATCAAATTAGATAAAAAAATAATAAAAAATAATATATAACCCGACCCGACCCATTAACCCCTAGTGACCTAGTCCTATCTCTCTCGCGATTCACCTCTCCCCAGCTCATACGCTAGCTATCATTTCAGCCCAACCGAGAGTCTTATCACCCATCGCCACCTACTCCCTTTACTACCGACGTCAAATCTGCTGTTCGCTGAATCAGCGAACAGGGTTCTGTTTGCGAGAATCCAACAGCTCAGATTCATTTCATCATTCTCAAAATTCGCACAGATGAATTTCGATGATTTTCGACCGCCCGATCGAGAGAACAAGGTCCTGTACGTGGCTCGGGAAACAACAGATTCGGAGCCTCTACTATAGGGCTGCACGAAAAAGCTCGGGCTCGAGCTAATCTGGCTCGAGCTAAAATGACTCGAGCTAATTTGGCTCGAGATAATCTGGCTCGGTAGTTAAATGAGCCGAGTTTGAGTTGGGGTCGGCTCGGCTCGTGGCTTGACTCAGCTCGAATAAAAAATAATTTTTACAATTTTTTTGCCGAACTCTAATCTGATAACTCATCTCTCATCATCTCTTACCATCTCACCATGTCAGCGGCTTAAAGACGTCTCTTGCTCACTCGTAATTAGATTCGTATATCTGACTCGATAGTTTTTTGTTGGTCCATCCATTCAAATTAATGCAGCAAAAATGTCATTGAAAAAATAGTTTGTTGATATACCAATTTTGTACCAATTCTCATACCAATCTTCTAGATATACCAACTTTATAGTTTGTAGATGTATTAAATCTAAATATCAAATTGAGTCAACGCACATGCATTGGCTCGTGAGCCAGCTCGCGAGCTAGCTCGAATAGTAACGAGCCGAGTTTGAGCTAGGTTTTTCAGCTCGAACTGTTTCACGAGCTCAGCTCGACTCGACTCGAATTTTTATGAGCCGAGCTTGAGTTCAACCCAACTCAGCTCGACTCGACTCGTTTGCAGCCCTACTCTACTACCACTCCACTTGCCCTATTCCAGTGCACGCATCTGACAAAGGCCTCCCAAGTGCTGGTTGTCCTCCCCGTTATTAAAGAGCTTCAGGCCCCGTTTCTCATCTTTGCTCATTTATACTCTCATGTGCTGAGGTTTTCCGTTTCAAAATTTATAAGAACAGATCATTGCTTGAATCCGTAGTCTCGATTATAAGAGAAAGGAAGGTGGCCAGAGCTGTTTCAAGAGGGGAAATACAACCAGCCTCCTCCGACCGTTCCCTTGGTTTCTCACTGCCCCACTTACTCGCTTTTGCTGGTAACAACTTTAGCCAAGAATTTTTTGTTAACTGATTTTTTTTCGGGCATGAATTATATGGTGTTCTATTTGGCTGATTTATCCTCTGTGTGGTACCACTCGGTTCTCTACGACTCACCAACTGATTGGTGAAGTCCAGGGTCAGGGTTCGTGCCAGTTGCTTGCCCCTTGTGACATTTGGTCTTTACTGATTTTAATTGTGCTGGTTTTGATGACAATTGAACTGACACTACACCTGATCCTGTTGTTGATAACCTTGTTATTGATTCTGTTAACTGCTTTGCTGTTGTACTGGTTCTCTGTTGTCATACTCAAATTTTTGAGGGGTTTTCTGACTGAATCGGCTTGAACTGATAAATTGACCTGATATTGCCCTAAATTGAACTATTGATAATATTTACTGGTATGCGTGAAGGTCTACACACAGCATGTCGAATGAGATTTACTGTCTGAATAAGCCCATTTTACGAGCACCCCTTTTCTATGATTGATTATAGTGCATTCTAACTTGTTGTGACCCAGATTTAGTATGATATCTGATTTGTGAGTTATGAACATGATAATCCTAGCTTGCCCTTGGCTTAACCATAGCCCTGGTTATACTAGCGCTGGTCCAACTATTTTGTTATTGGTTTATTGTGCCAGTTGATCCTTTGCCCATGACTAATATCTGGTGTCTGCTTGGTTTTATTTTTGGCATGATTATGTGATGCATGTTATTTTTATTGCTTGTTGCCTCGGTTGTATGCTGCATGTACTTGATTGCTCCTCAAATTCTCTTTATGCGTTTTGAGCTTGGTCTGTACTAGATATTGCCCTTACTAGCCCCTGCAACATATGGGGGTACGTGTTGCCTTGCCTCTTGCTATTGCTAGGATTGTTTGTCCTTGACATTTCGTTGTGGCTAATTAACTTGATACAATTGGGTTGGAAATTGGAAACATCTGATTAACTTGGGAATGAAAAATACTAGAATCCGAACCAAATCCTAATTATCAGGATTCAAGCGAAAAATGTCATTGGGCTGACTAAGTGATATTAATATAATTTAAAATTCAATTAGGAATTAGTTAATAATAAATTAAGGGCCCAATAATAAAAGTCTCAAGAAAAAAATTAAAAGTGATTGAATTAAAAGTGTTTAATTAATTTATGTTGCACTGAAAGGTTTGGTGGTGTCATGGACTAATATGTAAATTTAAAGAATCAAAAAATGATTATATGATTTGTCTTAAATTCTTATTGAACAGATATCATGATTTATAATAAGGCAGCATATGATCCCGAACATTAAAGTATCAACACAGTTAATAAAATTAAAAAATAATAATTAAATTTATTTGAATTTAATTAAGTTTTTTATTTTATTTCTTATTTTTATATAATATAGTTTTCTAGTATTCTAAAAATAATATTAGTAAATATAATAAAACATAACTAGGAAATATAATAGAGATAAATAAGATTTATTAAATATAACAATTAAAATAATAATAATAATAAATATTATAAAATATATGTTAATCAATTTCTCTATTTTTATTAATTGAATAACATTAATGAATATTATAAAAATATATATTAATAAATTTCTCTATTTTTTATAAATAAAATAAAGTTAAAAATAAATTATAAAATATCATATATATATTAATTAATTTATCTATGTTAATAAATAAGATTAATGATCAAATATAAAACATAAATTAGTATATATTAATCAATTTCTCTATTCGATATATTTATATTTTTTATTTCATTGTAATTGTAATTTCCTTATTCAAACATAATTGTAACTGTATTTGAAATGAATGAATAAAATTATTTCTTTGATTAAATTCTCGTGATGTGTGTTTTAATTTATTTGTGTGTATATTTGATGTGTTGATTTACCGCTTACTGAATGAATAATTTATTTGTGTGTTTTAATTTTTTTAGTGTGACTATGGTGCTTTGCAAAGCACATAGAGGTGTTGTGTGTTTTGTGCTCTATTTTTAATTTCAAGTTAGAAATAATTGATCCGAACCATTCAATCTAATTTTCATATCAAAATCTATTAGTAAACCAAATTATATATTTTTTAGAATTTTTTTGCTATTTTTTCCGGTGAGGAGAAAATGATTTGATCTGAGAATTCTGATTCATTCAAAAAGGACATTTTTTCCCCTATCCAAAAAATAGCAAATGAATTCCAAAAAAAATATATAAATTTGGTTTACTAATAGATTTTAATATAGAGATTAGATTGAGCGGTTTGGATTGATCATTTCTGACTTAAAATTAATAATAGAATGCAAAACACACAACGCACTTGTGCTTTGCAAAGCACCATAGCCTAATTATATATATATATATATATATATATATATATATATATATATATATATATATAGTCCGACTATAGTGCTTTGCAAAGCACAGAGACGTTGTGTGCTTTGCGCTCTATTTTTAATTTCAAGTCAGAAATAATCGATCCAAATCGTTCAATCTAATCTGCATATCAAAATATATTAGTAAACCAAATTTTATATATTTTTTAGAATTTTTACTATTTTTTCTGGTGAGGAGAAAATGACTTGATCTAAGAATTCTGGTTCATCAAAAAATGATGATTTTCTCTCTATAAAAAAATAGCAAATGAATTTCAAAAAATATAAAATTCGGTTTACTAATAGATTTTGATATTGGGATTAGATTGAGCGGTTTTGCTAAATAGAGAATAATACTTAATACTAATTTTTTTTTGCTAACGGTTATTAATAATAAACAATACTTAATACTAAAGACATATTTTTTTAATTTTTGTGCAAACATATTATCACATCATCAAGCGGAACACCAAACGTACATGCAAATAGAAGCAAAATCCAGGTCAGCTTACTAGCAACGATCGATATTTAAAAAAAAAAATGTTTTTTCCAACTAGTATCAAGAGCCTGCCACGTATTTGTTTTTTTTTCTTATTAACCGATCCTTTCAATATTAATTCCTCTCACATCTCGAAAATGACGTATAAAAATATATATTGACTCAGAACTCTACTTTTAAGAATTAAAAATTGTCTCACATCCAAATACGAACCCTAATTTGTTTTGTTCATTTCTTCGGTTACTGTTTCATAGAATCAGTGTTTCTGTTCCGCCTTTATATTGGTTTCGCATCAAGTTCATATCAATTATCATAGTAATATCCAATAAAAAAAATATCATAGTAATACGCGGTACGGAAACTTAAAACCGTACCATTAATTAAAATTAAATTTGGTACAGATCTATATATTATACTTTCTGAAGAAGATACAAAGGATACAAATTTTGAGTAGGGCTCCGATGTAATTTATTTTATATATCATAAGATGTCTAGCTTTTTTCAATTTAGATTTTATAATTTGACACTTAAATTTGAAATTCAAAAATTGATGTCATTTATTTCATGACAGATGTATGTTCGTAAATTTTATAATTTTTATTTATTTTAGATCAAATGATAAAAAAATGAACATCTAAAAATTAGTCAACTATGGATAGCTAGATTCATTCATTTTTATTAACATTTGATATGATATAAAATGACCTTCAAAAATCAAGAACTTTTAATAGTGTACATCTACCGAGAAAATTAACAAATTCAATGTTTAAATTTTAAATTGGAGTGTCAAATTTTAAAATATAAATTGAAAATAAATCAGTGACATCTTATATGTTATTTGCAAAAGTAATGGTATTACAATCCTCCTCATAAACTTTTGTATTAAGTACATTGAATCATGATGATTAATCACTAATCAAGATAAATTTTTTCATATTAGAACTACAAAAAATTCAAAATAATTTTATAAACAAATTTATGAATTTTTAAATTTAAAATATTTAACCACATTTTATTTAAAAACTTTTAAATAAAGAAAATGATAGGCTCCCTCTACGAAGACATGTTCCTTAAAAATATTTAAAAAAATAATTAATGGCCGAGGTACTTAAAAGTCCTTACTTAAAACAAAAATACTACAATGATAAAGTCATAATGTGATCGTAATTCTTACGTCAGATTGGAACTCGGTTTGCATCCTCTACCTCATTAACTGCTCACATCTGGCCGACATGCATCTACACCTGAAAGGCAAAAAGATAAAAAGAAAAAGATAAAGAAAAAAGAAAAAAAGTGTTCTTTGAACACCATCTTACAAACGAACATTGTCATTGCTGGGGGATGTCTCGGCTACCATCTTCTATCAATTAGTTATCTATTAGTTAGATAAAAGGAATGAATCTGGCGTGTCACCTAGGGACCGCTGTTTGGTATGATGTGATGGTCTCCCCGCCTGGTCAGACATTGCTTTTCAAGCTTTACTTCCAGCTTAGAGACACCGACTGTGGCTCTTGCCATGCTGTAATTTGTGCTGCACCAGTGGCAGTGTAACAGTGCGAGGGTGTATGTTCAGATTTCAGAATTCATTAGAAGCAATATGCAGGTTTTTTTTTTGTTTTTTACTCTCAAGTAAACAGATCTTCAACTAAATTCTCAATTAATTCATGTTGGTTGGATTAAATATTTTCAATTTGTAACTATATATCTAATTAAACTTTATAATAGTTGTATTTATAGGTATTTATCAATTGGGCACCCCTATGTTTTAAATTGTGATTCTACCCATATTTTATCTACTTTCAACAAAAAATAGAAATTTTAGACGAGTTTATATAGTACTAAAGGAAACACCTAATAAGCAATCTTAAGTATATTCGTAAGCAAACATTTCTTCAGCAATCTTCAAGTATATTCCACTTAAGCCACATATTATAGGCATGGAAAATCGGGTTGGTTCCCCTGTGTGGAGCCAGATCTGGGCATGGAAAGAAGCTTGCTGTGATAAAGGATGGGTTACTAGGTTACTAGCTTACTGTTGGTGGATCTGTGGAAGACATGTTCCAAGGACAAGATCAATAGAAGTCACTGTTCCTGGATCTAACTCAGATGCTCTCCATTCATAAACCAGAGCTAACTCCTAGATTAAAAGAAATCTCTCCGTTTCATCAGATAGCAACTAAATTTATTCTAATATAGGAGAAGAGAGATGCTAGTATTCGTTTAGAACTTTTGTTTAATTTAATGCCGATCAACCAAAGTATAAACTGAAATAAATTTAATATATATATATATATATATATATATATATATACGTGAGCTTAAGCTCACGGAAGCCTTCCGTGAGGTTAACTCAAGAAATACATCAAATCATCTCAAAATTTTAATTTATCATCTTCATTAAAAAATTTATATGAAAGTGTCATGGGATGCAAAAATTTAGAGTGTTTTGAACTTTTTAAGTCATCGTTTTTAAATTTTAAAAATGATGTTCAAATATTAAATATATTATTATTATTTTAGAGCTGATTTTCAAAAATTAAAAATTATGACTTAAAAAACTCAAAACACTCCAATTTTTTTGCATCCCAATAGATTTTTCATATAAAGAATTTAATGAGAATGATAAATTAAAATTTTGATATGATTTGATATACTTTTTGAGTTTAGCTCACGGTACCTTTACTCTCTCTCTCTCTATATATATTTTGGAATTTCTTTAGGTCGTAATCCTCTAGTGAACTCCTTAATAATAAATTAGATTATCTTGATCTATGTTATCGATCTTCCATAGAGACACAACTCCGTTGTCACTAGATTCCTTTAAACCTTCTAGTGATCTTCCTCTAATCCGATGGAATGACTGAGAGGACCGGCGTAAATATTTTTCATCTCTTATGGAACTGTCTTGAGAGATGGATTTCTGTTTGAAAACGAAAAGGTTCCAGAAAATGGAGAATGAGGAAAATTATCTCGAAAATCAACAGTCTCCCTATATATAATAGACGCGCATAACTGAGAGCAGTTATTTCTTAGTGGTTTCATATCAGATTCAAATCTCTCTTAACGAGTTCGCTGCTTAATCAAAAAACTGTCTATAGTTGTGTTCTTCAGGGATCAATAATATAATTATATTATTATTATCAAATTTTATATAATTTAAATCATCACTAAATCATAAAATTATTAATATACATTCTACACATTAAATGATAAATTTTTCATGACACATATTAAACCCGATTAATAATGTATAATTTGATCACTTCATAACGGATATAATTTAACAGTCTATTATGTAATATATATATTTATTACATATAAGCCCATACATGTTTTAATTAAAAATAATTAATTCCAACAATATTTTATTAAATTTTAACAGAAATATTATATTTCCTAAGTAGGAAGCTAGAATGAAAATATCATGACGATGAATTATATATATATATATATATATTTATATTTAAAGTACATCTAAATTTAAAACTAACCTCAAAAAAAATTTATTTGGAGAAAAAAGCTATTCATGACATTTAAGTACTAACTCAAAGATAAACATTATTCTAAATAAAAAAATATACATATCCGAAAATGAGAAAATTATCTTACTGAACGGATTTCCTTTATCATAATGAAAAGGACTTTTTTTAATCCTTTAATTGTAACTATTATATTTAAGACATACGCTAGTAGGATATCACATAAAAATTGTATGATAAATTTGTCTTAGCTAGTAAAAAAAGAACTCAGAAGTTACATAATTGACGCACTACTACCTCATGGCCGTATTTAATTTACCTCCGAGCATCACATTTACGAGGCAGGAAACGTCCATTCCACTAAAAATGGAGACAGATCCTGATTCCTGAGCATGAGAATTGAGAGAGGCTCAATTCTAGCTTGATGCCAGATGTACGGTGATCCATCGGAACTTCTGATTTGTAGGATCAACTGAACCACTACTTTTCTATTTCCTTGACTGCACTCTGTCTCGTCAGATGCATCACATGCAGCTGTACGGTGAGACCCTCTTTCACACATTTTGGGCCATGCTGATGAAGGTAAACTGTTTCCTTGTCCAGTTTTGCTCTCGAATCTATGCTATCAGTTAACAGGGAGGAATATATAAATGCTAGAGAAATATTGACGACGACCATCACCACCACGGCAAGAATAAAGTTTTTAATTTTAAATAAATTAGAATAGATTAAAAATAAAATTCAATTTAAAAGCATAAAATTAGAGATATCAAATATCAATGATAATGATGATGATAAAAAAATAAAAAATAAAAAATAATGATAATTATAAGGATGATGGCAATATGATAATAATAATAATAATGATGTTGATAATATACTACTAATAATTATGATAATAATGATAATAAAATAGTACAATAAATTTATATTATAAAGTATATTTTTAAAATTTTAATTCTAAACCCTAAAATTCTAAAATCTAAGAACTAAAAAACTAAGAAGTTGAAGTTTATAACTCTACTACTAGATTCTAACTCCTAAATCATGGTTCCGATACATGAATCTCCGTCTTCCAAGCATTTCTATCCAAAATAAGCTTTTTAGATATATTGAACCTTCAAATCCCTTTTTATTGCTTCCTCCCATGACAGTCTCGATCGACCTCTTCTTCTTCTTGTGTTTTCAGGACGACTTAGAATGTCACTGCATACTGGTGCCTCAGGAGACCTTCGTTGGATATGGTTAAACCATCAGAAAAGGTGTTGGAAAAATTTCTCTTGAATTGGTGTTACCCCAAGTTTGTTCCGTATATCATCATTTCTAATTCAATATCTCTTTGTGTGGCCGCATATCCAACACAACATCCTCATTTCAGCTACACTCATCTTCTAAATGTGTTATCCTTTTGTATCCCAGCATTCAGCGTCATACATCATCACGGGCAAATCATCCTGTAGAAATATTGACATTCCTTTTTTTTAAATGTTTTAAAAGCGTTTAAAAGCTGAATTCGATTAACTGTTATGCAATCAATTAACTGAAATTTTGTGAATAATTTGATGTTTATATTTTTAATATACATAAAAATTAACTGTTCAATAATGTAAGCATACTAGATAATATATAAATTGATAATTTTAATTCAGAAATGACAAATACAAGTTTAAATGTTTGATTCGTTTTCTTTTAGACGTCTTGAGACGAATAAAATAAAAAAAAAGTATCTACTTTTTTTTCTGTAGAATATGAAAGGTTTTAAAATTTCATCATCCATTAAGAAATAACAAGGAAACAAAATGATCGTTCTTTAGATTGAAAAAAAATCGTTTACGCTCCTTTACATGTAAATTATTCTACACATTTATTATGGATTCACCTTCTCCCATAATTCCTATACAACACATCTCGGCTATGAAAGCTCCTCCTCGAATATTAATGTTTTCTTAGTTAATGATAAAGAGCATCATATTTACAACAGATAATCTCAATAAAAGAGAATGACAACTGGTAAATATGTGTATCATATATAGAAAGAGCTTAGAATCAACGCAATATCTCTTTAATGAATGCCATTTTTTTTTTCAAAACTTATGGCTAGTGGCTCAAAAGAAAATTCAAACTACAAACTCTGCAACTATTGAACCTCACTACTCAAGAGAGCCTTCTGCACCAATAAAAAATTTAAGAGCTCAATAAATACATATTATCACTAAATTAATTACTTGAAGAGAGTGTTGTTCAAGAATTTTCTTAGACAATTCTAAAGATGTTCTCACTCTTCTTCAGAAAATAGCATTAGAAATGATAAATCAATTTGATTTTATATTTTTAAATTTAAAATTTTTTTCTCAATCCTTATGGGGCAACTGTTTGGACTCATTTTACTTCAGCACTTTTGTACTTATTTATGATTAATAAAAAATTCCAAAAGATAGAGGCTTGACCTCTTTTATTCAAAAAAAGAAAAAGAAAAAAATCATTTACTTTCAAAAAAAATCTAAACATCCAACTAAGATAATTATTATATTTGTGAGTTGTGATTAAAAAAATACAATCTACAAATTTTTATTAAGGGGAAATATACATAAATTAAGTCTTTCAAAATACATATTTCAATGATTAATGAAAACAATGGAATATTTATCTTTATGATATGCTTTATGAAGCTTATATAGTGTAAATTGATTAATCAAATACAAAAAAATGATTAAAATTTTATGAATGTCCATTTGAATAAAGTTGATATAATGCTTGTGAAGGGTAGCTTACATTAAGTCTTAAATAAGCAAAATTAGAGTTTGGATGAAAAATGACTCTAGAAATTATACTACTTGGTAGACAACAAATTAATCGATGTTGTTTTCGACTAATTGATTACCGTGGCTAACTCAACATTTAAATCCACGAAAATGCTCCTTGGTTAAAATATTTGTCCTGGTTTAATTACCCACCAATTCCAACTAATGTACTAATTAACCAGCCTGCAGGATGCATGTGCTTTCTGTTAGAATTAATTATTATTAATTACAATATGTATGGGCTTATATGTAATAAATATATTATATAATGGATTGTCAAATTATACCCATAATGAAGTGATCAAATTCTGTATCGGGTTTATTATATGTCATGAGAAGTGAAGCCTTTAATGTGTAGAATGCGTATTAATGACTTTATGATTTAGTGATAGTCTGAATTATATAAAGTCTGATAATAATACAATTATGCTATTGGTTCCTGGAGAACACAACCATAGACAGCTTTCTGATTAAGCAGCGAACCCGTTAAGAGAGAATCTGGATCCAATATGGACCCATTAAGGTATAACTGCACTCTGTTATATGGGCGTCCATATATATGCAGGGATACAGTTGGTTTTGGACATCTTTTCATTTCCCCACTTTCTGGCACCCTTTCATTTCCAACAGATCCAGATCTCTCTCTCTTAACATTGTTCCAGAAGAGAAAAAACTGTCTGACGCCGGTCCTCTCAATCACTCCATCGGATTAGAGGAAGATCGCTGAAAAACTAAAGGAGTCTGGTGATCAACGGGGTTGTGTCTCTCTGAAAGACTGAAAGTATGGATCAAGATAACTTAATTTATGTTTAGGGTTCACTAGAGTATAATGCCATAACAGTAAAAGTTCTAACACTTTCCAATGCAAAGGAATAAAAAAGAAGAAAATGCAAAAGAATATTTTACCTGGTAATGAGATGCATGTGCTTTCCTATGCAACCTGCAAGTGATCCTTAGAGGCTTATATCGTTAGGTGTGCTTCAGTCCGATCCTATTGGAGCAGAAATTTCTTACGCCAAAATGGATCCCAATGAAATTGTGAGACGGAGTATTCTGTGCAAAACTGCAAATGCTTCAAGCTTTCTTAAGAAAAAGAAGAGAGAGAATTTCCTCTGCATGCGCGGATCTATGCTGTGAATTAATAAGAAATTTTCATATGTGCTTTAATACAGATCTATAATACGAACAATGGATTAGATCTGCATTGGAACTTTTTAAAAGTGAAACGAAGTTGATCGGTACTTAATTCTCTCCTATTTCTTTTACAAAAGGAATTATTAAGAACAGACGATTCATCATACAACAAATCAGATCATTCGTTACCAAATCACTGACCGCTAGACGCCTGTCAACAATATCGAATGCATTTTTGGGAAAAACATCCCATCATGAGCAACTCTTTAGATGGATAAAGAGTAAAGATCTGATTTAATAATAATAAACTCTCTGTACATTAAAATTCGTGTTTAAAATTTCTCATAACCATTGTGATTAAAACGAACCGTTATAATTAATTTTAGAAAATGGCTCCAATCTAATCAAGGTACTTTTACGAATAATTCAAGGTGCGTCTTCTCGGAACCAGAAGTACACTAAATTTCTAAACTTATTGACTTTTATAAGGTCTCTTTTAGGGTTCTTTTATTGTACAAAACTTAGGTCAATGTGATAGGATTTGCATATGTAATGGGTGCGTATCTAAGGATTTACTTTTCATCGTATCTGTGGAGATTCGATCTTGTAGCAAAAGAGAAAGGAGAGGGTAGAGGGAAATGATCGATGTGGGTATAAGAGTTGGAAAGGAAGGTGTAATGATGAGTGGGGATGGATATATATAATTAGAAATATCAATTATTTGTGGTATTTTGATAATTAAAATAATTTTTAAATGACATTAGAGCAAAGTAAGTTTTGAAGGGACATAAAGACACATTTCTCTTTTATTTTCTACTTGGTGAATTGGAATAATGTGGCATTTTCATGATTTTGAATTTAAACAAGTGTCGCATTCCTTTGCATTCCTTAGCATTCCTTAATAAAAGTAATTGTTAGCTTAATTAGTGTCTTTATTTTCAGGCTTCCAATACATTTTCATGTACATTGTTTATTTCTTTGTAATTTTATATTCTTCTTTATTGATGCAAATTTATTGTCTCCATTCAAGTTTTCTTGGACTAGTTTTTTGAGATATTACTTGAACCATATGGTACAACTCACTATTTAAGTGCTGCTGAGGTTGGTATTTCCTATATTTATTTATTTTTTATCATTTTTATGTTATAATTGATTAGGTCCAGTTTGTGTTCATCTAGTAATAAAAGCACTTCTGCATTTTTTTGAAGGGCTTAATTAGCTGATGCTGTGTTTTTGTGCAACATTGTTTCATGGGCTATGTTAATTTGTACTTGGGGTATTTTCATCTTGGTGTGAACGGGGGTTTGTATTTTTTGAGTTTTATCATTTTTAATGAGTTATGGTTACTCACTACTGATTTATTTTTGTTTTGTAGAAGTGAGATTCTAATTTGGTCGTAATTGAATTCTTTTTAATTTATCTCACTGGATTTTCAAGCCGAGATAAGATTAGGCATCATCTTTAAGGGTCGGGCCGGGTTTCTCAAGTGTCGGGCCTCGGGCCTACGAAAGGGTCGGGCAAGTATCTGATTTGATAAAGATTTTTAGATGGTCAGATTTAAAAGGCTTAATTTTTAAGGTGTGAGTACGGCCTTTGAGAAACCCGGTTCTTATCAAGCCCTTCGGATTCTAAGTGACGGGTAAGAGCCGGATATATATATTTTTGGCCGATTATATATTTTTTAATATTAATTTATATTTTTAAAATAATATTAAATTATATTTTTTTGATATTTTATTTTAATTTTTCAGATTTTTTTAAGTGTAATTAATATACAATATAAAATATTAAAAAAATGACCTAGGAAGGACCAGGTAAGAACTGGAAATGATCGGGTTTAATAAAGACCAAGTTAGAAGGACCTGTTTTTTAAAGGTTGACTTCAGCCCTTGAGAAATCCAGCCCTTACCATAAGAAAAGGTTGGGTCAGAGTTCTAAGGGTCGGATTTTTTAAAGGATCGGGTCGGATTTTTTAAAGTTAATTTTCAAAGTTAATTTTCATACCTATATTAAAAATTTCTGATCAGAATATTTAAGTTATTATGTTATGCATCAATCTCATAACACAATAACTACATTCTTTATTGTCGGGTTGTGGTGGATTCTAAAATTTCAAAAAAAAAAAATAATTAACTTCAAACCCAATACTGTAAATCCTAAATCACAAACCTATGAAGCCTAATCTCATAAATTGATAAATTACAACTAAAAGTTCAAATTGCATATCATAATTGTTTTCCTAATGAACTTGAAGTTTTTTAGTTTCATATGTTTGTCCTTTCAATAATAGCGTAACACACTGTGATAAATAAATGAAATCAGTATATTTAATTATATATATATATATATATATCACTTCTTTGATATTTTAAAATTTGTGTAAATTTTTACAATCTCGACTAAAATAAGTAAATATCTGTGTACCTACTCTTTCTCATATTTTTTGAGACGCATTTCATAAATTCATCAGTATTTCTCAAGTATTCAATTACATTCTGTTTGATTTCAAACATCCACGTGCTACAATGTATCTATTGAAAAATATATTATTCTCAAATTTAGGATTTTCAGAGTTTATAGAGGGTTTAGGATTTAGGAATTAAGATTTATTGTTTCAATTCTTTCAGCAATTTGAAAAAAAATATAAAAATTATCAATAATAGCATTAAAGACTCACAAATAACATAAAGTCACAAATAAAAATAACATAAAATCACAATAAGTCTCAAACAAATTGTATCCTTCATTATCAGTAAGGTTAAGTGGGACAAGTTCATATTTGTTAAAATTAACTTTCATTTCTGACAAATCCTCATAACCTAATCGTAACCACTTTAATGTTTGAATATTAGCATTAAAAGTCTCTAGAAATAATAATGTATCATCAACAAAATGAAGATTAAGTATATTACCTACATAACCAAATGGGCCAATGCCTTTTAATAGACCATTATGTTGAGCTTTTGCCAATATACTATGCAACATATCAGAAACTAAATAAAAAGGAACGAAGAAATAGAGTCTCCTTGTGTAACTCCTCTTTTACAAGAGAAATATTCACCTAATTGTCCATTAAAGTTGATACAATTTTTACTATTGTATAGAATATTTTTTTTATCCAGCTTATCTACAAAGAACTAAATCCTTTACCTTCTAAAATTTCAAAGAGAAAATCTCAATTAACCCTATCAAATTCTTTTTTAAAATCTATTTTTAATAATAGACATTCTATTTTTTTTCCTTTTAACAAAATGTAGCACTTCAGTTGCAACTACTACATTGTCCATTATATTTCTACCTTTAATATATGATGTCTGTGTAGGAGAAATTAAGTTATCCATTAGAGGAGCAGTTCTATTAGTTAGAAGCTTAGTAATAATTTTGAAGCTACAATTAATCAAACTAATTGGTCTAAATTGAGTGATTAATTTAGCATCTTTTTTTCTTTGGAATTAAATAAATATAAGCTAAATTAAGTTTGGAAATATCTAGCATGTTATGATAGAAGGCATGAATAATTATCATTATATC
>CAXKVV010001286.1:0-27630 GCA_964058805.1 Schoenoplectus triqueter
CAAGCTCAACTTCACAAAGCAGCCAGCAAACAGAAACTGATGATGACAAAATGATTGCAATTGTCCTCTCAGAAGAGTATGCCAATTTGGATAATGCTGTTGCCAAACGACTATCTAGTCTCTCTTCTATACCTGTAACAAACCCTATCAGCTCCCTCCTCCCTCCCTCCCTCTCCCTCTCTCACTCTCTCTCTCAGTGTCTCAATTCAACATTATCCTAAAATTTATATGTCATGAAACTTACGTGGATTTTTGTGGTATTTTTAGCATGTGCCTCGCATAAATACTTGCGTTCCCAATTACAACGATGCTAGTTTCGACCATGAGCGCCTTTTCCAAAGGTACCAGTGTAAATCCTTTTACAATTTGGAATTGTGCTTGTTCTCACAATCTCAGAACAATGAAAGGCTAAAGGAGTTTCTGTCAGGTTAAGTGCATATGGTCTACAAGAAGTAAAAGTCTCTGGAGATGGAAATTGCCAGGTGAATAAATTTTGTTTCTTTACTTTGCATTTTTTTCCCTATTTCCAACTTTTTTTGCGTTTACTAATTACTCTTGGGGACAGTTCCGTGCACTGTCAGATCAATTATTCAGGTCACCAGAATACCATAGAAATGTGCGCAAGGAGGTCGTGCATCAGGTGCTGCCTCTTGTTTTTTTACACCCTTGAAGTAACACCTGTCTATTTTTTTTTTCTAATTACTGAACTAGCATTTGTCATCTACTGCAGCTTAAAGAGTTTCGGACCTTGTATGAAGGATACGTACCAATGAAGTACAAGCGATACTGTAAGAAAATGCGCAAGTAGGTGATCCGGGTTCTTCTTTATTATTAATATTTTCTTTTTGGTTTTTGTTGGAGTAACAAAGGCACTATGTCTTTGAGGGACCAAAATTGTGACATACCTTTTGCAACTCTAAATTGCAATTTTATTTCAACAGATCCGGTGAATGGGGAGATCATGTAACACTACAAGCAGCAGCTGACAAGGTAAAACAATTGGCAATGAAGTTTTTTTTTATTGGAGGTCACATGGCAGTTGTTATTTTATTTATTTATATTTTTTTGGGACATGGGGGTCTTCATTTACAGTTAATTAAATAATTTTGTTCATGACGTGACAATAAGCATTTGCCCTTATTATGTTTGATTTTTATGGTATGTCAACAGTATAATTTGTAATGATCGTGCTTCATTTTCTCTATTCTTTTTCCTCGCTTCTATTAACTTTTCTTTCTGCTTATTTGTTTTTTTATCTGAATTTGTTAGTTGTGTTTAATCTATTTACATCCCTGTGTAGTTTTTACCTACTTTGTGATTAAATAATTAAATTTGATTTGAACAGTTCGTAGCAAAGATATGTCTCTTGACGTCATTCAGAGATACTTGTTTTGTTGAAATAATTCCACAATCTCAAGCTCCCGAAAGAGGTAAATTATTGTAATCATGTTGATTTGGATCATGGATTAAGGCCAAGGCTACTTGCCTGACGTCTCTTTAGAAGCCCATTTCATACCGGTACCATATTCTGCCAGTTGTTTACCATACATATGGCTTGGGTTAATCAGCCTTCCCTGTGTTTACAATACATATATGGTTTGGATTTGGTCATTCTTTGTTTTGTGCTTTTATGTTGTGGGCTGAGGTCACCGTTGACAGACTTGTTAAGAAAGAAATCAAGACCAATAGCACTTGACCCAAACAAAAAGTTGTTCAGTACAGATCTTGACCAGTAGATACCAGTATTTTGATCACATGCAGTTTGCAGGTAGGTAGGTAGTCTCTTCTTTGCATATGCAATGTATCATTTGTTGGGAGCACGTCTACCTTTTATCTTTCTAGCTGTGGTCAGTGGCTTCATCTTTGTTTACATTTATCTGTCACTGTTTTTCTGCAGAGCTATGGCTAAGCTTTTGGTCAGAAGTTCACTACAATTCACTATATGATGCCCAAGGTCCATATTATATATATTATCCTTTGTTGCTAACTGTATATAGTTTGCTTTATACTCTTATGTATTCACTAAATTCATTACTTTTTATGATTTTGAAGAACTTGAGGTGAGATCCAAGCCTAGGAAGAAGCATTGGCTCTTTTAGGCTGTCTACCACTGTTTGATGATTTCGTGATTGACCTACTGGTAGAAGCTCAGGGTGTGCTGTTTTTACTTTCCTCTCTTGCGATTGCTGAGATGCATGCTTAGATATATTATACTGGTATGCATAAATATGATGTATTTCTTATTGTTTTATATATTGATTCCTTTCCTCAGCTCTTTGAGCTTCTCATCCTGATGGGAATGTATTTTGTATATATGTACACTGCATTGAGTTATTTCTGATTTGTTCTATCTTCTGGTGTGTAAACTGTACAATTTGAAGTTATTATTCAGTAATGCATATAAGATGTACATCTGAATTGATGTTTCAGAACCCGTATACAGATGCAATGAAATCATCACTCACAATCTATGTTCCAACCACGACTAGTGCTAGACAATTGAACCTCTGGACTAACAACATTGCCAGACTACCAGTTGCAGCATCCTCTTCCACTAAAGTGAGGCAACTAAGAATACTTGATCTTCTAGTTGCTCTCTCTTTCATCTCTTTTCAATCTTTTGAAGGAGACAAATTCGCAATTCAAATCTGCGCCAATTAAGTTTCATCAAATAAATTCTGCCAGTACTTTTTTGACTAATTATTACTGCGAACAATTAAGTGTGGCGGTTCTCCGACAAGTATTTAATGATAGTCTGTCTGTTCTATTCTAATTGAGGATTTTAATGTTCAGCTCGTATGTTTTATTATTCACTTCAAATATCTTATCGTTTAAATTAAATACTTTGTTGTTGTCACTTGTCAGTTCCAGGCTTCCAGCCACTTGGGTTATGTCTTTTGTTGTTAAGTTTAAATATTCAATCAGTCAGTCTGTATTCTTAATAATTATTTCGTTTAAACTTTTTAGAGAGGTGTTTTGACTTATTAAAATAATCTTTTCTAGTCATAATAGCGGCAAATATAGTTGGTAGCAACAACGTAATAGCGTTAATATATCAAATCTCATTGGGAAAAGGTATGTCATTAGATTTAATAGATTATTTTAACTAATGAAGTTTGGACTTTGGAGCATTATGCTGCACGATATAGTTAATACACGTGAATTATGTCCGAATCTAATTTGAATCGCTGGCCTACCACAATTAACAATGGCCATGCATGTTCGGAATAAATTGTAGCGTCCCCTTCATTAACCGGGCCGCTCCTTTTTATGGCGTCCGGGTCATCAAACGCCACCGTCGAGGCGTCGATCGGCACTGGTGGGTGGGCATGCGCTTGGCACCCAGCGTTTGCTGAATCCACATCTTTTGTACTATTTTACAATGTGAAATGTCGCCGAAACTCTAGTTTTAACGGACCTCTGTGAATCTAAATATGACCGTTTTCTTTTCTTTTGTTGTCTTCATTTTCTTTGGTTTTGAACTGTCCACTGCTAATTTCATTAAAAAAGCAGTATTACAGAGGATACTGATCTGCTTTCGCTACTCAGAATTTGCTCTCGTGTGTGTTCCTCAATTAAGCTGCTTCATTTAGTTTATTTTCATGCACTGAATACAAAAAAAAAATATAAGCTCATGTTAATTTCATTAAAAATTAAAACATCCCATAGGCAAGAAATAACGAATACCAAAAATTTTGTAACAATTAGAACTCTATTATACCCCTTAAAATTTTCTGTTTAGGTGTCTACAAAACATCAAATTAATGAAAAATTATTGGTAGAGATTTCAAGTGGCGATGCGCTGCTGGATTTGCTTTCAATACAAGCCCTTGGCAGCAACTGCCAAATTTTCAAAAAAAAAAAAAAAAAAACAGAGAGAGAGAGAGAGAGGAAGAGAGAGACGGGGGATATCAGAAGTACAGGGATTTAGAATCGAACAGAGAGAATAAAATTCGAAACTCTTTTGAAAAGGAGGGAGGATTATTTTGACAATAGACTATTAAATATATATCAAAAAAATTAAAAATTAAAATTATTATTTTATTTATAGATTGATGGTATTTTAATTTCATGTAATTTCATTATAGTTCGATGCTCCATCAAAGAAAGTTAAATTAAAATCATTATAAATTATATAAATTTTTGATGATTTTTGATAGACTAGCAAACGATAATAAAATTAAATGAAAATTCAAACAATATTAATCTATAAGTACATATCTATAAATATTTTTATTTTAAAAAAGTGTATATTTATTTAAAAAAATTATTATTAAAATTGTCAAAAATTCTCTCTAATTGGGGAAGTACGAAATGTTTTTAATGCATCAGTAACTTTTTTGAAAATTAAAATTTTTCGAGAGGTGTATAGTATAGGAAAGGGAGAGGCCGTTAATTTTACATCAAAATTCGTACTTTTAACAGACTCCGAAATCGAGATTCACACTTTTAATGATTATTACGAATTTCGCTGCAAAATCAACAGCCCGAAAACCTTTCAAACTAATTTTTGAGTTCGAAGAGCTGCAGATCTACCACGAGCGCGAGGAATCTATATCCTCTGCTGCGCTGTACCGTGCGGCGCAACACGTGGCCGTTGGATTTTCTCATTATTTGAGTCAACACAGATCTCAAAATAATCCAACGATCTACGTGTTGTGCTACGCAGCAGAGGAACATGACTCGAGTGCAGGAGGATGATATTTGAAGAGGAGCCGGACGCCATCAAATAGATAGAGACGGCCGTTAACACAGGGTGGGACGCCACTAGAGTATTGAAATGGACCGGACGGTCCGACCCGTCCCGGACCGGACCGGACCGGACCGTGGCCGGACCGTGCCCTATCACGGTCCGGTCCAACGGTGGGTCGGTCCTCCCTTCACCCGAAAATGGACCGTGCCGACCCGTGGACCGGACCGGACCGGACCGTGGAACGTGCGGGACCGTGGACCGGACCGTCCCGGACCGGACCGTGTAAAAATGAAAATAACAATTAGTGTTTTATGTGTAGTTTTAAATAAAATAAAAATAACAATAGTTATTGGTGTAGTAAAAAAATATTTTAGATAACATCAAAATATAATAACTATTATGTGTAGTTTTAAATAAAATGAAAATAACAATAATTATTGGTGTAGTAAAAAAAATGTTCTAGATAACATCAAAATATAATAACTCATCTCATTTTTAATTAAACATGTTGATAAAAAAATTTCATTGTATTTTCAAAATTATAATTTTCTGAAATTTCATTTTTTTACAATTTTTTTATTTTTTTAGTACTATTAGATTTTTAAACAATTAAAAATAATAATTCGAATTAGTTAAAAATTATTATTAAAAATATGATAAATTATATTTTTTTTCAATTTATAAAAAAGTTATTTGGACCGGATCGGACCGTGGACCGTCCCGGACTGTCCCGTGGGGGTCCGGCCCCCGGGGGCCAACGGTGGGACGGGTTCGGGTTTTTTGAATTTGGACCGTCTTGGACCGGACCGTGCGAACCGTGCAGGACCGTGGACCGTCCGGATTTGAACCGGACTGGTCCAGACCGGACTGTGTTCAATACTCTAAACGCCACTGAAGTGACTGAAAGGAAGCGTGTGGAGAAAAGTGGGACGCTAGTTTCAATATCATCAGCTCGTGAAGCGTTGCTTTTTTATGAGAAAAAGGAAATGTAGTCAGCCGAAACAAAAAGAAATGTCATAAACAGGCACACAGCGCACCATACAAAAACGGAGCAACTCCTGTTGTAGGTTTTGTTGCTATGTTAGAATTTAATGCTTATATGATCTTATTAATTGGGCATATAGTTCAACCTGAAGAAAAAGGGAAAATTAATATAACGTAATATATACAACGAGAGAATGTGATATTTGCATGTATTAGGAGAATATAAATAATTTCTTTATTGCAGGTTTAGGACCTTTAGATGTAAATGCTTAATGATGTGCTTTGATTGAATTACTTATCAAAATAATTTTTGTTTTGGGGTTTTTGGTTGCTCGGTATTAATATGGAAGGGGAAATATAAAATAAAGGGTTTTCTAAAGGTTAATTTTCTAAATAAACAACATATTTTCCTATAGCCAGTTTATTTTTAAGTCTCATTGGATTTTCCAAGGATCGTTAGGCTCATTATAATTTTTTTTTCAGCACCTATTTCTTTTTATTTATTAATACAAATTAGGTGCACTATTAGTACCAAGTTGACTGTAGTGGAACAACATTCTTAATTGTTATGACACTTCCTTCAATGATTTTTGTTATCATTGGAACAAATCAGAGGTAATGTTTTGTTGGTGCTGCTTAATTACATTTTATTGTGTGGCAAGTGTCAATTACCGTGCATTATGACCATGGCAAATCAAAGACAGACCTGTTTGATGCCCTTGAGCAGGTGAGTGCTTGAAAATTTTATCATCTTGCCTGATATGCAGGTCCCGCATTATATGCCTAACTAACTGCTGTAACCTTTTGCAGGGTTTTGATTCAGTCATGGCAGATGGGTCCCACCTCCCATTGGATGAAAATATATCATACACCAAGTTCATATCATCTTTGGCTCATGGGTTAACAGTTGAGGAGTATGAATCAAAATGCAACTTAGGTTGTTTAAGTATTTTGTTTTATTTACTGGTAATTTTGTGATCGCATAATGCTCGAGTGCCAAAATTGGAAAAAAAAAATAGCATATTTGACCATTCATACTTCACCCAAAATGCCTTAATTGATTACCATTAAATACTATTTATTTTGATAGTGAAGGCTGCAAAGTTTATGGATGAGACGAATATTGATTTCCTAGCTGTGTATATTGGAAATGTTCACGGGAAATAACCACCCAGTGGTCCAAATTTACGATTAGATTTGTTAAAAGTACATAAATTTGATCTTTTTAAAGTGCATTTGGCATACTTTTCACCTTTCTCATATATAGTCTTGACAAGAGCTTCGTCATTTGACCATAGAAAAGAGAATTAGTTTGGTTCTCTATGGAGCCTTTGGTCTTTCCCAGTACCTTGTAAAGATGCACTTCTCACTTCACAAATTTTGGTTTGTAATTCTATATTTGAATTTTTTTTCAATCTATAAGTTGTATTTTTTGCCAGGAATGCATAAACTTGGGTGTGAGAAAATTTAACGTGAATACTGATGTTAGAAGTGCTTCTTTAGAATCTCTGAAGAAACAACAGAAGGATTTGGTGCAAGTGATGGCTATGCTATGAAAGTCATTATTTCAGAGAAAATACACCTTTTTGGATTAGTTGGCAAAGCATAGGCAAGATATAGCAACAAAATCTTCATTTTTTCCTCCTCTTTTTTTTTTCTTTTTTTTGGACGGGGCGTGGGGTGGCGGATACACAAGGATATGTGCTTGATCGTGCAAGTTGGTAGGTACATAAATTTTGGTACTTACTGGTACCAGGTTTATTCTTTTTCAGTTGCTTTATTTTCTAACCTTTTTTTTTTCTCTTTTGCCCCTTCCTTTATGGGTTATGATCCTTGGGACGTCAACAACAAGCCTTTGGAGCTCTGATTTCAATTCTTTGAATTATATAATATTTTGAAAGCATCATTTATAATATGGAACGTAGTTTGTGAGTTATATGTCACTATTAACAAACTCATAGATAAACCAAGTCTAAAATTGAAGACTTGCAAAAAAAATCTTTTGCGACTATTTGAAAAGTTGATCTTGATCATTCTTATTTATTTTTCCTTCATTAGTGAAGGCACAATTATATTATTTGTTTGTTTCAATGTATGTATTTTTGTTTATTTATCTTTTTGTAATCTTGATTGGTTCCATGTAATTATAAGTGTTTTTTTAAAGAAACTATTTTCTTTTAAATAAATTTATAATTTATATTTTCATAATTTTTAAAAGCTTTTTTTACATTTAATTATTTAATTTAGAAATTAAAATATTATTTGTAAGAGTAAGAATAACTAATACAAGAAGAGCTCGCACCTTAAAAAAGATCCGTGCATAAGAATGGATATACTTTACTAGTAGTCCAAAATTTACCAAGCGATATATAAATAAAGATTATATAAAAAATCATTTGAATATATTTATTTTCTATAGATTTTATTTAGTTATTTATTTTTATTTTTAAACGATTTATTTTTGCTATCAATTTCTGCAACTATCGATATTTTGTATTCTTCTTTAGCTAATATAATTTCAGTTTAACCGATCAAACCGAATAAAATTTTGATTTATTCAATTTTCAGTTTAATTGATTGATATTTTTATAAATTTAATTTGATTCATAATCTAATAAACCGAATAAAAATTCATATACATATTTTTAGTTAAGTTTGAACCAAACCAACCTTTACACTCCCCTACTAACTGGTCGTATCGATGCAAGTAGGGGTGTCAATGGGTCGGGTTTGGGTTGGGTCACATTATTTTATTATTTTTCTTGACTGATCCGAACACGACCCGATTAAATTCGGATAAAAAAATCTTGATCCATACCCGACCCGATGGGTCACCGGTCGACCCGACCGGTGTAAAATAATTATAATTTTAAGCAATAAAATATTAATTAATTAATAATTAATTAGTGTATAATTAGTATTTATTTAAGGTTTAATTAGTACTAAATCATAAGATTACTTCAAAAAATATAATTAATCGGGTTGAACTGAACCCGACTAGACCCGATTCGGATCAAAAAAATTAAACCCATATCTGACCCATTTATTTTCGAGTCATGTCGGATCGGGTTCAGATCGGATCGGGTTCAGATCGGATCGGATTAACCCGTTGGATCGGGTCAAGAATTGACAGCTCTAGATGCAAATGAGAATTAAAGAGCTGATTAATATTTGTGCTCGGGTGAGAATCAATGGGCCTAATGTTCTCTTTTCCTTTCATCTGTTTTAGTTATTTCTGGGCTGAAGCTGTTAATATTTGGGCTGTTTAAAGGAAGGGGTAAAAAAGATCACTCTTTGACACACTGGTTATTTTCTTGACAATATAATATATTTTTAATTAATTCGAAAAATACAAATAGTAAAAAAAAAATTATCAAAGTGGTTGATCTTATATTTTGGATGGTATTTCAATCTAAATATAATTTTATTATTTCCATTTACCATACATAAACGCTTTTGGGTTTAATCAGTCTTTCATTCATTTACCATACATTTGTGGTTTTGGATTTTTATCAACCTTCCAAGCTTTTTTTGTGTGCTCTCATGCTGTGGTCTGAAGTAAATGTGTACACACATGTTAAGGCCCAAATATACGAGGAACAAATCAAGACTGGTAACACTGACCCAGACAAAAAGCTGTTCAGTACAGATCGGAACCAGTTGGTACCAAAATGTCTCTTCTTTGTTTGTGCGATATATTATTATAAGGTGCAAGTTTACTTTTAATCCTTCTAGTTATGCTTTTATCTTTATTTACATTATCTGTCAGTATCTTTCTTTCCAGAGCTATGGCTAAGCTTTTGGTCAGAAGTTCACTACAATTCACTAATTATATAGTTTGTTTTATACTTTTATTTATTCACTAAATTCGGAAACAACTGTTCCGATCTTTCTTTTTATTTTTCTATCCTTCAAAAATATAATTTTGAAAGGGGTAAACATCACACATAACCTTATATTATATCAAACAAACCCGCATACATATAAAATGAATTCGTCGCACACAACACATCTTCATTCAAAGATATACATTATACATGTATATCTGAATTGCTCTTTCAACAATCAGTACTGGTAATTAAACAAGGGAGAAAAAACAAAGAACATGTTGGTTCCTTTAGCTTTTTCTTCATGGGCTAAGATTCTGGTACAAGCACAAGCATGACAACTCAGAGAGAGAAAAGAATAAGGTCAGAAGAGATAATGCAAAGGAACAAATTCTGTTGCATAGGCCACGCTTTGTTTTGTTTTCTCTTCTTTAACAAAAGCAGAGGCGTAACATCTACTGGGAACTTGAAAGAGAGCGTATCGCTTTCTCTGTATCACAGAATCACTTCCACTTTCTCTCTTCAAAAGTCAAGATCCAAAGGAAAACCACTCATTCGTTTCTAGACTGTTTTGGCTGAGAGTTTCTTTTCTTTTGGACATTTTTTTTCGGACAAAAGATTTTATTCCGAGGATATAAAGCTTGTGCACATCCACTTTTATTGATATTCATTTGATATTTTGGAAAATATTGTTCAAATTAGAAAACAATAATTGTAGATTGCTGATGTAGAACTTGTATCGTTCTGAATTTATTCAGCAGAACATGTATCGTTCTGAATTTATTTATAGGATATTCAACTTTTAGTGTGGAATTATAGTGGATGAACAATCAACTTTCAATAAAATCAAATTTGATACATCGTATCTAAATATTTAAAAAGTAAAGAAAATATGTTCAATTTTATGATTGTATTAATATTTTTTTCTAATATGAAATGGATCTACTATAAGTCTATAACAGCTGAATCTACCTTATAGTACTCCTTATCCAGAATATCAACCAATACCATATATGCCATTCATTTCAAATCAGACGCTCCATATATATTTAATTTTTATCCTTCATTAGTCGAAACTTAAAAATCGGATCTGACAAGTGATATGATCAGTGAAGCAAACTCTGGCTATGACCATTCAATGAATTCGATGAAACTAGAAAGGAACCCAACACCTTTTGCTCACACTTTGAATATGCTCTTCAATTATTTACTTCATTTCTGTTGTGTACTCAATGTCTTTTTATCCCATTTGTCAGTAAGATTTAATGTAGATTTTTGAACCTTTCCGTTTCTTTTTACTTCTAAACAGCAAGCACTCTCTGTAGCCTGTCTTAAAACTTTTTCATACCTTGCTAAAAAAAATTATACTCATACCAGTATGGATGTGGTAGGATAAGAAAGTTCTGAGTGGAGCGTGGCAAGGCAGTAACCACTTAACATTTCACTATCTCTTTACACGAATCCGCGGATTCAAAAATGGAAACCAAATTAAACAATAATATCATCGGGCTGTCAATGAATATCCATAATCTGAAACTGATCCGAATCCGTATAAATGGATTTGTATATGGATTCTTAAAATATATTTGTTAGTTTATTGAATCTACATATGAATTCTAGAAAATGATCAATCTAATATAATGGATCCGCATTTGGATCTTATAAGTTTCGAATTTGAATCCATGAATTCGGAAATTTGTAGTAAGATAAAGAAAGTAAAGGAGTTGGACAGGATTTGATGTATAGAATTATAGAACTCTAAAAGTTAGATTCCGATTTTTGGAGCCTTCTTTAATGAATGATCCACGCCAGCTAATATAAATTATAGCAGTTATTCAAATGGCCGGTTGGTGTTTATCTTTATTATATGAAGCGATTTTCTGCTAAAGTTCTGATTTGAAAGACTTGAAATGATTCCAGTACAAGTGTTCGCCGTTAATTTTTGCTTTGCTTTCTGTTCTTACGTATTTTATGTATGTATTTCTTGTTTAGCTTTTTCGACAGTACAAAAAAATACAGTTGATATTGAAACATGAACAGTGATAATAACAACAATATTTGAAGAGCTAAATAGCTAATTTACAAGATTTGCACTGCAAGCATACGAAATACACCATATTAATTTGTTCCTTCTCCTTTTCCTTTTTTTTTTGAGTCACGATGATTTTTAATACCTTACCTGCACTAATTGCAACTTAAAATTCATGACTTTTCTGTGAATACTAGAATTGTTCATTGGATTTAGCTCCGAAAAAAATATAACTTATATAACTTATATCTGAATGAAAACTTCTTCTTGTAAAATAACTTTTGTTAAAAAAAATCGAACATAAATGTATTTTTTTTCAAGATGCGAAAAATATATGTAATAATAAATATTATAAATATTTATATTATATTTTATTAAAAAGAATAAAAAAATTTATATTATTTTGGTATTTAAATTATACCTTATAGACATCATATTAATTATTTAAATGAAGAAAGAGAAAGTGGCATGAGTCATTTGATTAAGATAAAGAGGAGGGATCACTTGACAATGGTTATTTTGACAATCTTGATGATGAATTTTTGAATCAAAACAATTTAAAAATAAAAAATATATAGATATGTTCTTCACTTATAGATTGACAATGATTCAAATTTCATATAATTTCATTATCATTTGATAGTCTATCAAAGATTATTAAATCGAAACCGTTGTAAATTGATAAAATTTAAATGATTTTTGATAGATTATCAAACGATAATGAAATTGCATAAAATTTGAATCACTATCAATCTGTAATTAAAAGCACGCCTATATATTTTTTTAAAATAAATTTAGTATTTATTTAAAAACTCATTGTCGAGATTGTCAAAATAATCCATTGTTAGAGGATCCTTCCCCTAAAATAATGAAGAGAAAGAAACAAAATCAATGATGAAAAACATCGATAATGTGATATAACAAAAAGCTTAAAAAACTAACCCTTTTTCTTAAGAACACCGAAATGCTCAATTATAAGCGTCATAAATTTCTTCCAATTTTGTCAATTCATCTTCAAACGTTATAAAAAAAAAAGAATATAAATCAGTAAGTTGTGGTGCTATATTTTTTATGTAAAGCTGTGAAACGGTTATTAAGCCTTCTGTAAATGATTGAATTAATAATTTTTAAATTAATTTCTGGTCACAAGAAGACGTCTGAGCATTTAGCATATATTGACGTGGATGGATTATGTAATTGCTCATAATTGAGAAATAGCTCAAGGATAAGCGGAGATAAATCAAATCTGACTAGTGAAAATATATTGCCGACGGTAAAAATAAAAAACAAAAGGAAAAAATGGCAAACAAAATGGAAGTTAATAGATAGGGCCATCACACATGTTGCTGGTTAACAATTACTTCATGGCTTCAGTATTGTTGTCTGGAGATATTTTGAACAAGGTTTTCATTGAACAATTTACTATGCTAATTATTTATGACAATTACCTCTGGAGTCTGGACGCATTCCACTTGTCACATAATAGACTCTACAACAAGTGGCGTATTCACTGTTTTATAGCCAAATGTATTAACTTAAGATGGATTACAATTGTCAATTAGATTGACACATCAGGAAATGTTGATTTCTTTTTCTTTTTCTCTTTTATTAAAAAAAATCAATATATCCCTTTTATTATTACTATTAAGTTATTACTATGAGAGTTGGGACGTAGCTATGATGCCTGTTGATTTCACAGGCGGGCCCACCTTATAAAATCTTCTCGCATGAACATAGAAATTAGTGTCCGGCTCACTATGGAAAGAACATGTTTTGGGCCCACTTTCGCTGTTTCACGTTCATTTCTAGCAAAACTAATTTCTACAAGAAAATGACAAGCAAGTTATTATACGGCCTTGTTTTCAGATCTGGTTGTTTTCTTGTCCATTATAGATCTATATTCTATAGTCCATAGATCACCAACAGGTTTATGCAATTTATCACTGTACAGCATGAAAAAAAACTGTTGTAAAAAGAATGGCTTTATACAATTATTATACTCTTCCAATGAAAAAGAAAATAGATAGGATATTATAATTCCAGAAGGTGCTACTTTGGTATTTTCTTTCAACAGCACTTCAAATATATAAAATATCAACCACAGAAAATCCTGCTAATTTGATACCACCGGTGCTAATGGCAATGGTTATGGACCCAATCATTTGCAGGAGACCATGTGTTTGTTTTAAGTGCGCTGCCAGTACAATAGTTGAATAGATTTCTTTGGGCCCACACGTACCCAAAAGCAACGGGCCCATATGGAATCAATGTCCAAAATACAACATATGTCCGTATAATGTGTTAAATTTTAAAGTTTAAGTTAAAAATGATCGATTCGAACAGTTTAATTTATATTTCATATTAAATATTTATAGAAATAAAATTTTATATATTTTTTGAGCCAAGAGAAAGTTGCTTAATTTGAACATTTTGGTTCGTCCAAAAATAATAATTTTCTTCCTACTTAAAATAATAGTAAATAAATTTTAAAAATATAAAAAATTGAATTTATATAAGATTTTGATATGAAAAATAAATTTAAGATTCGAATCGGTCATTTTTAATTTGAAATTTGAGATTTTAGTGTGTTACATAAGCACATCCGTATAACGCGCTATATTTTAGACTTCATATATATAAAATTTGAGCCATAAGTATTTGACCGAAGTGCTTATGGAATCACCGTAGCTAAACTATATATATATATATATATATATATATATATATATATATATATAGACAGAGAGAGAGAGAGAGGTGGACTATTGTGAAAACGTTTGCATTTCATTTGATATGCAAACGGATCAAAAACTATATTTTAAAATCTCACAAAATTTAATTTATAATTTTCATTAAATTCTTCATATGAAAACCTTATGGGATATAAAAAATTGGAGTGTTTTAAATTTTTTAAGTCACTCTTTTGAATTTTTTAAAAACAAATGTAAAAAAATAATAAATATTCAATGTTTGTGTTGTTTTTTTTCAAAAATTCAAAATAGTGACTTAAAAAACTCAAAATACTCAAAATATTTGTATCGCATAAGGTTTTAATATCAAAAATTTAATGGAAATCATAAATTAATTTTTTTTAGATTTTAAAATATAGATTTTGATGTGTTTGCATATCGGCTGAAATACAAACGTTTTCACAATAGTCTATCTATCTCTCTCTCTCTCCATATATATATATATATATATATATATATATATATATATATATATATATATGAGAAAGGATCGGTTGACAATGGGTTATTTTCACAACCTTGATAATGGATCTCTAAATAAATCTAAAAAAATTATTGAAGTATTTTTCTATCTTTAGATTGATGGCCATTCAAATTTCAAACAATTTCATTATCGTTTGATAGTCTATCAAAGACCATCAAATTTTTATATAATTTGTAATGGTTTCAATTTAACGATCTTTGATGGACTATCAAACGATAAAAAATTGCATGAAATTTGAATGGTCATCAATCTAAAGGTAGATGAACACATCTATAAACTTTTTTATTTTTAAGATATTTTTTTGTATTTATTTAGAGATCTATTGTCAAGGTTATCAAAATAACCCATTGTCAATGGATCCCCACTATATATATATATATATATATATATATATAGAGAGAGAGAGAGAGAGAGGGGGGGGTAAGATACCGTGAGCTTAAGCTCACGGAGACCTTCCATATGCTTAACTAAAAAATCATATCAAATTATCGTCAAATTTTAATTTATTATGCTCATTAAATTCTTTATATGGAAATCTTATGGGATGTAAAAATTTGGACTGTTTTGAGTTTCTTAAGTCATGATTTTTAATTTTCGAAAATCAACTTTAAAAATAATAATAATATATTCAATACTTGAACATCATTTTAAAAAATAAAAAATGGTAAATTAAAAAGCTCAAAACATTCGATGTTTTTGTATCCCACAAGATTTTCATATAAATAATTAAGTGAGCATGATAAATTAAAATTTGAAGATGATTTGATATATACTTTTAGTTGAGCTCATGGAAGACCTCCGTGAGGTTAAGCTTGCGCTATCTTTACTATATATATATATGTATATATATTAAATCTTTCTTTCAAATTTCAACAAAAAAAGAAAAAAATTATTATGCAAGTACCACGATATTAATTTTCAACTTATGAACAAAATACAAGAGATGGATACAAATTCGTATAGGATACTGCATTTTTACAGCCATTAGGTACGTGTAATTTCCTTTATTACGTTTGGCAGAAAATATACAATTTTGATTATATGAAACTCAATTCGCGTGTCTTGTCTGCTTGTTTGGCATTATTGCTGTACTTATCTGAATTTATTGGTTTTTGTTTTATAAAAAAAATGATAATATCTATACTATTATATAAAAGCATCTAAGAATTGGAGGGTCCATTTTTTGTCATTGTAAATTTTTATTATACCCATTTTATCCCTCAATTAGACGGATAATATTTATTGTTGGTTGATCGAACGTATGTGATCGCGTCCATTGATCCCCTCTTTCTCTCCATTTCTTTCCCTTATATACTATTATTTTCATAATTTTTGTTTTTTATTTAGTAACTTTATACATATTTGGTAAGGAATTAATGGTGATAATATATGTTAGAATAATTTACTTTTCTTGCCATAAAAATCATGAATCATTAACTCATATTGTGCAAAAATCTCATCCAAGATTAAATATAGTCTTTATTATATATTTTCTCTATAATTTGGTGAATTTATAATTTAATATTAGATAAATGTGAATTTTTTTATCTTATAATATTTTAATGTTTAAATAAAAAATTCTGCTGCAACGCGCGGGTATATAGCTAGTATGGAAAAAGCAGACTAGACACGCGAATATGATACAGTTAGGATTATATATGTACAAAAAATAGTACCAGTTGCATGGGCAGATAGCTTAGAGGGAAATATTAATTTTGGGCAGATCTAAGATTTTGATAAGATGAGTCAATTATCAGATTATAATAGTGTATTGGATTCACATTTATTAACTAATTGGATAAATTTAATATATATTTTTATCCAATAAAAAACTATCAAAATAATATCATTTTACATATTAAAAATAATAATAAAATAAAACTCAAAATAATAAATAATTAATTTGATAAAGACAAATTTTCTCTTTGAAACTTCATATTTTGAAATTTTGTATAATTATTTTATTCTGCATGATATTAAAAAAAATAATAAAAATAATCAAATAATTTAAGGAAGGCAAAAAAAAAATCTAGAATGAACAAATTACCGAAAATATTATTTAAAAATATTTTTTTTTTAAATTCAAAAGGGACGGCTGTCCCCCGGCTGTCTTTACATCCGTCCCTGCTTGTAGATGCTGTTGGTTATAGTTACTGAATATATATTAATAAATAATCAGAAGGTGAATTTGAGTGCAACGCCATAACAAAACCAAAAACCTAAAGATTAAAGAATGAGTGGCTTGTACAAGGGAAAATATTCCTTTTTTATTTTTGCAACAACTTTCTCTAGTCACTGTCACTAGTCACTACACATCGATTCACGAATATCTAATTTGTCATATTGGAGTTAAACCGCACCTACCATGATCTTAATAGTTAATAATGTCATGATTAGTGGTAGATTAAAAATTTTGAACTTATATACCCCTGCCATTTTCTTTTCTGTACGCCAGCATCCTCCATAAATGATGCTGATGTCATCGTTTACCCATAAACAGTACAATCAGAACTATACAAGCCAGGAATTGATATTTAATCAGAATTATTTATGACAAGTTCTAATTCTAGGTTATTAAGTTTGTGTCACATGCGACACAAGTTGCTCATGACGTCCATTCATTTTGATACTATAAATATGTAATAATGCTTTGTCCCCACTCACACACAAAAGAGAAGTTTTCTACTTTGTACAACCATTTTATGAATTCACTGATGGTTTTAAATTGTTTATCAGATTTTCTGGAGGGGTGGGTCATCTGATAGCAACATAGGATCCGCATCCGCCGAAAACAAAAATGCCAAAAAGTTGAATGAGTATTTTCATGAGAGAAAATGATTTTGCCCTGACAATTTTGGAATATAGTGGATTAGTTGGTTTCTTCAATGGTGTGAATAGCACAAGCACGGCAGCACCCACTGAAAAAGATTATTTTTTTTAATTTGAAAAAAAAACTAGCTTGTTTATAAATCTCCGTCTCAAGGAATTGTATTGGCGAAGTTTAAAGAAAAGTTTCGCATTAAAATATATAATAAATATCAACTTAAAATCTAAGTGATGATGAATTTAGAGATATGTTATTAGATACATATCTTGAATAGTGTGGATTAGCACCAACAAACAATGCAAATGATTTTAATTATTATTGTTTTATTGAGAGATAAATTCCTTTGTAAATCATTTTTTTAAACTTTGTAGGCTGCAGGAAACTAATTTCATCTTCAAAAAAAATTCTAGTTTAATGAAACACATGATATCCACTCAAGCGATGAAATCATTTTTTGATCTTTCTCTTGCCTCTTTTGATCTCACTTTTGTCTCCTCTTTGCGTCTCTCGATCTCTTTATCTTCCCCTCCCTCTCAAATCTCTTTCGAACTCTATGTTTTCTTTCGCCTCCTATCTGACTTGGTTGTCATTCAATTTAAACAATTTAGTATGAAGATTAATGAGCTTGATATTCATATTATTTATCTAAGCGTTGTGAACTTAATATTCAAATTAGTGAACTTATTATTTAAGTTAATACACGTGTTATTGAAAATAATCTATGTGACATTCGAGTTAGTGAACATGTTACTTCTCTTGATATTTAAGTTAATAAATTTAATATTTAAATTAGTCCATCTGGTATTCAAGTTAAAGAATTTGATTTTCTAAGTTAATGATTTTGATATTAAAATTAATGTACTGTATTAGTTATTCAAACTAATCAACTGAGTATTTAAATTAGTAATTAAATAATCTCACGATCGAGAAGGTAAAACACGAAAGCGAAAGTCGTAATTGATTTTGATATTGATTACTCTATCTACCTATCAACGCCCTTTATTATTATTTGATTAGGAGTTGGGAGTGTTCTACTATCCACTCAAGCGATGAAATCGTCTAAAATCTGAATTCGATCTTAGAAATCTGAAATCGTAATCAGGGCTGTTCGATTCAGCTCGAAATCTCAATTGAACGGTTCTAATTGACATCTCAGAACCCTGAGATCTCGATTGAATTGCAGATGATACGGTTCAAAAACTTTATTTCCCAGAACCAAAATCCACCGTCCATAACTCTATACGCACAACACTGTGTCAACTCCCTCATTTATTTTAACCTGACATTAACATAATTATGGATCTGCTACTTTCTTTTTCAATTATGTTCCTTGGTATTATGGATGTGTATATTATATGCATTAAAATGAGCAACTGAATGGTGTCAGAAACCAAGAAATAATAGTTGACTGAGTATTTAATATTTTGAAACAGCTCTTTCCTTATATTACTACTATTTATTATTTTGTTACAATTTTTCATTCCCTAGGTTGATTGAACTTATTAATAGAGCACATTGCTACTTTGCACTAAATGGCTAAATCTGAGAAGAAATTAAGTGGGATGGCCGAAGAATGGGTAGATAAAGGTACTAAAAATATACAAAATATAGGATCTGAAAAAAAGATATACAAAGTTATGAACCAGAGTCCAGATTCAGAAACCAATCAAAACCACCAAACAAATCGGTTCATTAATTTTTTTTTTAATTGCATTATGGAATCCGTCTTGATGACTAGCCATTAGCCAATAGTCAATTTTTAATAAATTAATTTATCTATTACCATTCTACTTTCTACATCGTGGACCAGACAAATTTTAAGTAAAAAGTAATTGCAATAAGTCTAGTCAGACTGCATTAATTTGTTCGGTATTAATTGTTTTCCCTTGATGTCATTTTGAAATGGTAATAACTATTTAAAACAAAGTAAAATCCTAAATATTGATCACAATAATGCTACTAGATCTTGGTCTATTCTCCCAATAATTTCATTCAAAGATATTGTTGGCAAAGTTGTTCGTTGTTTTACATAAAAAATAATTTGGCCTGCCACGCAGTATGGTCCTTTATATTGGCTAATAAATGTAATCTATTAATAATAAATGGAACTAAATTTCACGAGTATCCCATGAAATTGAGATAAATCATTATAGTTGGCACTTGGCACTAAAAAAAAATAATTTCAGATAAACGCGACCTCACATACTTATATTTATTTGGTCGATCTACATCTGTGCTATTTATTTCCTTGCATCATTGTCAGTGTTATCTTGGCATAAATATGACAAAATGTCGTAGTTGTTCCAGCCACATTAAAGCGACGTAAGATGGATAGGAACTGGGATGCAATTTGTCAATGAAAAGGACGCAGATTAAATTTGAGACATCTAATTAATTCTGTATATTCGCCAGACTGTCGCATAAAACAAACTAATTCAAATGTATATAGCCAATGTCTCATTTTCAGGGTAGTATATAAAAATTAGAAACAAAGGCATCAGATGTGTCACATTAACACATGCTACTGGCACAATTTAATTTTTTTTTTCTATCAATGCAGGTATGGTAGTACATTATTGCCTTTAATTATACGGTGAACATGTTTTATGTTAGCTCAAGAACTTCACTTTTAAACAGTTAAAAGTTAGATACCTTGGATGCATCAGTTGAGCGAGGATCTCCACAATTTCTTATTTCATCAATCATGACAATTTTGGAAAATAAGTTTTAATTTGAACTTCAACGTTATAGAGAAACGTCTATAAAAAAAAATGGTGATATTTAATGCAATGCGTGTGTTCCGTCAAGCAAATTGAAATATCTATAGTTCAAAATGACAGTTGATATCATCAAATAATATTAAAATAGTACAAAATTTTAACTATTACACTATCTATCTACAATAACACATACTTATAAATGATTTTTTATCTCATTTTTATTATTTATTTTTCTGTTCTATTCCTTCCCCGAACTCTGAAGCACGGTAAAAGTTCGAGACTTGGGAGAACGAGGAGGTTTGAATTCTTAATGTGTCGTTATTTTAGTTGTAAAAGAGGAAAATAATATTTGTACTTGGAAAAATTGTGAAATCTAAAATTTATTTTTGAATCCAGGAGTAGGTGTGACTCCTTAACTCTGCATATTTCTAATGTTTATATATGTGTATCTTATCTTTACGTCAATCTAAAATGATAATAGTTAATTCTTCATTTATTTAAAAAAATGTCACTATTTTTAGTTTTTAATCTACATATTTAATGTAAATTATTTATTGCTACCTACGTTAAGAAAGTAAACCGATGATAATACATTTTTTTGGAAATAGTTGTCATTTTTGAAATTCATGTTTTCCTCATTGAATTAAAATAGGTTAAATAGTGCGAGAGTAATGTATATATAAGATATAAATAGAACACCTGCGTCTCCTCAATCCAGCTCCACCCCTCCCCTTCTCTTTCTCCAAACTCGAAAATTCAAATGGCAGCGGAGAAAAACAGCGAATTGAGTCTCACAAATTACATTACCTCCCGTAAGCGCCCCCGTTTCGACCCGCGGCCATCCATGGAGCTTCCTCCTCTCCCCTTCCAATTTACAACAACCTCACCCGATGATGACAACCAGCTCCGATTTCTCCAATCTCACGCAGCTTCCGCAAGCACCGCTCCGATCGAGCACGAGCATGATCTATTTTCATCTTATTTCCATCATCCCGCCATGGATTTTAATGCTTACCACCTCCGCCTCCAGGTACTTGATTAATCAATCAATCCTATCGACATTCACTCAGCAATCAACCATGAATCCGATTATTATGTATCTCACGTATTAATACTGCTTTTCCATGTTTTTCTGCGATATATATACAGAATGAGAAATCGTTAGCGGGATTAGAGGAAACATGGAGACAGAGGTCCAGAGGTTTGCTTCTTGCAATCAGACAACAACTGATAAGGCGATTGATTGAAAAGGAATCCGAACTGGAAGCTGCGAAACGAAGAAATATCCAACTGGAAGAGAAATTAACACAAACTAATGCCGAGATGTATGTCTGGTTTGATATGGCCAAGAACAACGAAGCCATTGCCGCGGCTCTGCGTGCAAAACTCGATCAGGCGATCTCGACCGTGGCTGAGGGATCGGGCGGTTGCGATGGTTACTATGCGGAGGATGCTCAGTCCTGTGTTGAGGGGTCGGAGGATCGTGCGGACGTGGCAAGAAGGAGGCGGAGAGTTTGTGGAGTATGTGGAGGGAACGAAGCTTGCGTGTTGTTGCTGCCATGTAAGCATCTCTGTTTGTGCAGGGAGTGCGAACATATGAGTGCCACGTGTCCCCTCTGCTTCTCCATGAAGAACGCTTCGTTGGAGATTAGCTTTTGACCTTTTGTTGAGCACAGAGCACCACTTTTGCAGATTTTATGTATTTATTTATTCATCAATTTTTCTTCTATGTAGTTAGAATGAAGGGGGAAAATTAGCAAAGGAAAAAAAAATTGGTAACTGTTGTTATCTTGGTGTTCTTCTGATTAAATTGTTTTATTGTTTACGAAAGAAAAAAAAATCCGCTCTCAGTATTCAACGCGGATTCAGACTTTTAAGTCAGGAAAGATAAAAAATAAATTTTTCTTTCAAAGAAGGTAAAACAAAAATATTTTCTAATTGTTTTCCAAAAATATACTTAATTATAAAAATATAATGGTTGTTCCCTTGGCCCTCTCAGGGTCCGTCCCCTTCTATATTTATGATTATCGACAAAATATTAGTGCGTTGAGATTTAAATGAAATAACGTTATCCAGCAAAATTTGTCTTTCGTTAAGGCCGATTATTTTGGTTGATATATATATAGAGATGAGGTTACGGTGCTTTGTAAAGTAAAGAATTAGTTTTGCTTAGGTATGAGATTTTATATTCCGACGATTTAAATAGACTATCTAAGTTACTTAATAATTTTTTTATATTAAAATCTTGTGGGATATTAAATTTCATATTTTTTTAAGCTTTCTAGCTATTTTTAAAATATTTTTAAAAACAGTTTTGAAATAGACCATTTTCTTACATTTTACAAAGTTGTTTTTAAAAAATAATTTATAAAATAGTTAGGAAGCTCAAAAAATCATGAAATTTAATATCCTATGAGATTTTAACATGAAAAAATTATTGAGCAACTTAGATAGATCATTTAAGCCGTCGGAATATGAAATCTCATGTCAAAATGAAACTGATTTTTTACTTTATAAAGCACCGTAACCTCACTAAAATGTAATTTTCTGGTGTCAAGTAGATAAAACTAACAGTGTAAGACAATCTCAAACTAACTCGCTAAAGTGAATAGTATTCCGGAAATTTCTTCCATAAAATCTCAAAATTGACTGATGCTAGAACAATTTACTTGTTTTTTTTATTATCATTTGCACTTCGTAAAGTTTAGATGTTATATATTTAGCTGACTACAGGACTTGTGGCTCTACCTTCTAATTACCATCCCAAAGCATCTTTCTGAATTGATTTCTTACATTTACCTTGCAAAAAGATACAAACAAAATGAAGTGATCAGATGTTGTCAATCGCTTTTTTGATCTCAAACTTGACTGCTCGTAGTAGGCTGCTAGTAGCGCACTGTAGATATTTATGCTGACAAAAGGGTAGAAAATAAGAACAGAGAGAAAGATTGAATGGATGATGGATAGGAAAAATATAATAATAATAATAATAATTCTATCGTTTTAATTAATTTGCGATTTACATGGACCATGGTGCTATTTATAGGGTTGATCCAATCGTTTAATTCTGAAGTTACAATTTTCCAATTTAGAAATAAGGTTGAGAGGCCTTATTTGTGTATCTCCCTGATCTTTTTGACAGTGAGGCTTCTGATTCTGAAATGCAATATGAGAGCTAATGCACAGATATAATAACAATTTTCATTATTTATGTCAAATGAATTACAGTAATAATGTTTTTATTATGCAATTTATTTGTGCATTATTTTTATTATTCAACTTGAATGAGTTATTATTCTGATTGGTGATATTTAACTTGAATAACAGAAAAAAAATATACAAAATGAACTGCACAATAAATTCAATTGTTATGAATAATAACTAATTTAACCTAAATAATAAATCATATTTGCAAATATTTTCCTTATAATTTAATTGTAAATCAAGCTCAACTTCTAATTGTCCTTTTATTTGTCGACACGCACACCTAGGGGTTTCAATTATTGACCTAATCTGTCAGATTAACCCAACCCGACATGATTCAAAGATAAATGGGTCATGTATGGATCTATTTTTTTATGTGAATCGGATCGGATCGGATTCGGGTCAACCCAACATGACCTGATTAATTATATTTTTAAAGTAATTTTATGATTTAATATTATTAAATTTTAAATATATATTTTTAAGTAATATTTAATTATTTAAAATAATATAAAAATATTTAATAAATATTTAATTATTTTATATGAATTTGATCTGATCAAGTATGAATTAATTTTTTTTTACTCGAATATAATCGAATTGAATTCGAATTAGATAAAAAATAATAATGATCTAATCCGAACTCAATCCGACTCATTTACACCCGTAAGCACACCATACATTAATAATATCGTCGCCAGGCCCACGCTTTCTGCTATTCTTTCTATAAGCATTCTATCTCCGTCTGATCTAAATCTAAGGGTGAAGAATATAAACAGATGAAAAGGTCAGACTAGCAATAATTCATCCAGTACTGCTAGTTCCTGCTCACATGTCATGATTTATCTTCGATCAAGAAAGGATGGTCTATATATTCCAACTTTTAAAGCTACTTCTCTGTGACTCAAAAAATGCATATGATTCAAGCCTTTAAATGTTTACATTACTAAATAACTAAAGCTTTATTCTATATCTACCCCAATTGCACAGGTATTGGATTCCTTATACCAGTACTAACAAAACTAAGCAAAACACTGATTCTTAGAGTAAATTCTTCTTCTTCTTCTTATTTTTTTAATTCACAGAGTAAATTCTCCACTGGAGTCTTTTCTTTGGGAGAGAAAAAGAAGCCGGAGATAACTGCAGAAAGTATGGGAATAATTATCTTTATTGTAATTATTGTTCGCTTAGATATTGCCTAATAAATAATTTATAATTTGACCAAAATGATTGACACAATGGCACTTTTGCAGCATGAACGATGAACTAATATACTTCAAGTTAAACATCAAACTTTGATTGTACATATATGGAAAAATAGTAGATCAGGATCTATGTGAAAGAAGAAGAGAATTATTTTCCCTTAAACAATGTAAAATTTCTAAATATGCATTTTCTGTATGAATACTGGATACTTGAATGTACACTAGAATTATCCATTTATATTAAGAAGTGTTATGTTATGAAATATTATTTTGGACAGTAAATTATTATATATGAATGAATCACAACCATTATTTCGAACCAAATACTTGTTTAGTACAAATGCTGATTCATAATAAAATTTTCTTATATTAAACAGTGGAAATAAGTATGAAAATAATTATTTGGTCGCGCAATTACTGTATTTTGATTCGAACCGACCTTTTCGTGTACGCCATACAATAAATTACCCTGTAATTTCCAGCACATGAAAGCACTGCTCCCATCAATGATACCGATCCATACATATCCCCTTCAAGTTGAACTGGTACTGGTCCATCTTTAGCATGATATAGCATTCCTAACAAATAACAATAATTCCACCAAGCTGTAGTACTTATCTCTGCACACCACAAGAAGTCTACAACATTAAATTTCACAAAATCACACAATGGTAAAAAAAACGATCCTGAATTCATGACCACAGTGGTCCTGTGTCGTGCTCGTGCATGCATTTCAGATACACTGCTCGCTCTCTCTCTCTTTCTCAGCATTGATGCAGTTGTCCCCGTTCGGATCTCTGACTAGCCTTTTCGACCCAATACTTCCCTTCTTTCCATCTCTTTCCTCAATGAAGCACGTGTGACGTGTCGTCTCTCGTTTCACCTTCCATCTCTCTCCAAAGAATAATACAAAGCTTTTCCTTTTGTCTTCTTGGACCCTCCCAAGAAAAGTATTTGTTCTCTACTGTTGAGGAGCCTGTACTCTGTTTACTCCGTTCCCCTTTATCTTTCGTTCGCATTTCTCCACCTCTCACCTCACTATTGATACTCACCAGGACCACTTCTGTATCTCTCCTCTCTATCCTTATTGCAAGAAAAAGAGACCAGCACCTTTTAACACAACCATAGATTCTTTTGCACAAAGGAAGGTGAATAAAGAGACGAAAAGACGATAAATTTGTCGGTTGGGAGGGTCATGATACGGAGCATGTAAATTGTTAAAAAAAAAAAAGTTAAGGCAATCGAATAAAGGAGGTGGCAGTGCATGCTTTATGAAACCGATACATTTTTTTTTATCAAACGATACATGACTTGCGCATATATCTATCTGCTAACAAAGCAAAAGTGTTTGTACTCGTTTTGCTTAATTAGATGAATAAATATAAAATGACTTAAATTTTGCTCCTCAATATATTAATTATTGAAGGTAGACAAATGTGCTAATCAAAGTTTTAACAAAAAACTGATGGAGTAAATTTTTACTAGTAATTTTATTATGCACATTTTTATTAGCAATAATGTTTTCTGACTGAACTGTTTGTATGTAATTTTACGAGTAAATTAATTGTTGAAATTTTTACTAACAATAATATTCTCTGATCGAACTGTTCGTATGCATTTTTATTAGTAAATTAATTATATAAATTTTTATCATTAATAACATTTTCTGACTGAACTACCGCAATATATAAATATAATACATTTTTTTACTAAAATTTAACTCATCAATAACCTTAGAAACAAAATAGAGAACATTATATCACCACCCTAATAACTAATTAGATATATAAATAGAAAGCACACAAGTTCTCTGTTCTACAGGTTTTATCCGTGAATTGACATAGGTTAGGTGACAGACAATTCATGCAAGACCCATGCCTACCTGTTATGTCGATCAACTATTTGTTTTCGGACAAGAAGATATGTGTACATCTTGGACGATTAGACAGGAATTGGTAAAGGAAAGGTTATTTCTAGGTCGAATTTTATTGGGTGTGCAATTTCATGATAAAGTATCAATTTAATATGATTGTACCAGTTACAGTCCTGAAGCGCAATAATTTAGTGAGAATTGCTGCAGTACATCGTAATAAATATTCAGATGTACCACCAATTTCTATTAAGGTATATATATTTTTTGTCTTAGATCTGTTAGATATTGTGAGTTATGAATCCTTTCTCCCGCAGTTTGAAAATATATGTATCAATAGAGTTCCATCAAATGCATCAGTTTATGCTATGTTAATATATCATACCGTATCAATTTGACTTCCTGGTGATTGTTTTGTTTGAATCAGATACTGATAACACCTCCAAAGACAACATGTAATTGATTAAGATATGTTTATCGTAAAGAATCAAGAAAAGCGCATTAATTTCCAGGACCTTGAAACATAAAAGCTTCTGATTTGTTAAAGAGTACCAGAGCAACAAAACGAGAGATGAAAAATGTACTTAACCAGTAATTGTCAATTCTAGTAGCAGTGTTAAATTTAATAAAATATGAAGAAGCACGACAGGGCACACATTAAGTCGAGTCTCTGTTTCAACCTCATTTTTGTTTCCTGAAGAAAGTGATATTTCAATATTCTCTTAATCTTAACAAGATTTCCAGCATTTATTCAGATTATATATTGTGCACTGATTTTTAAGGACAATTCAACGATTCTTTTGCACCATGGACGATTCAAAAATTTTAATTTATAATTCAAATGTTTTTGTAAAAAATGAATGATTCCCAGGTTCCCTAAACCACATATTTAATGATGGCTTTCTTTATTGACGATTTTTAAGAAGAAACATATTCTATGATCAGAAGTCCAATTGAATTGAAGTTGACTGTCCTATTGTATATATCCATTGTAACATATATATCAAGTTCATCTTACAATAATGAAATTATTTTCG
>CAXKVV010001287.1:0-28593 GCA_964058805.1 Schoenoplectus triqueter
CCCAATCGTTGTTCTTTATGTTATTTTTTTCTTATGCATCGGTGCTAAGTACGGAGCAGACGGATTAGAGGCAAATAAAAGTGCAATTCTGGCTGTTGATGCTTCGTCTCAGACTGGTCGAAAAATACCCGATACACTTTTTGGAATATTTTTTGAGGTAAACTGCATGGATTTCAAGTGAATTTAAGATCATGTATAGCAGTATAACCCATCTTATTAATGGTTTTGATTTGAGAATGATTCAATCATTTAACTAAGCAATAAATAAAACATTTCAATATATTTTGGTGAGTTTTAGTATATAAGATCTATTGTTTCAGAACTGCTATTAATCAGCTAAAAAAATATGATAATTATAGGAAATTATTTAATTAAAAAATGTAGGAGATCAACCATGCTGGGGCTGGTGGCATTTGGGCAGAACTAGTCAACAATAGAGGTATTGTCCCATTGGTCTTTCCATCCTTACCAAAACTTTATAAAATGTTATTTTTCAAAAAGACTTTCAAATTTTAAAATAATTTAAAAACATTCCTGATATTATACCATGTTTATAAAACTAGGCACTTGCGAAGTGACATGATAATGCACTTTCTGTGTCTAGGGTTTGAAGCTGGGGGTCAAAACACTCCATCAGATTTCAGCCCCTGGGTCATAATTGGAAATGAAGCGTCTGTCTTGGTTGCTACTGACCGCACCTCTCCGTTTAAAAGAAATCCTGTGGCACTTAAGGTGCAGTCGAATTGCGATGGCAATGGATGCCCATCCACTGGTGTCGGTGTCTATAACCCTGGATTCTGGGGCATGGTATGTAGGAACATATAGCTTTTCTTACTGAGTGTGTAAAGTGTTGGTACTGGTGCTATAATCAGCATTAAAGTTCAGAAAACCAGAATTAAGGAATTAAAAACAGAGATAATGATGGTTAATTTCTCTTCTTATTTTCTTTTGCAAATGGTAAATATTTAACCATACTTGTGTTCTGGAAGATGCTAAGATTTTTCATTTTTTTCAGTTAGATAACACCTGCTGTATTTGTATTTGTACTCACAATTAAATATTTCTAACTGAGGCTGCATAGTTCAAGATAAGATGGTGAATTAATCCCAACTCCTCACATTAACTTTTATATTCCCTTCCATTTACAACCTGTCTTCCATCAGTTGTTGTTCATCTTTTTTGGTGCAAATTTCAGAATGTTGAGCATGGAAAAGGATACAAGCTAATATTGTTTGTCAAGTCTCTGGACTCGATAAATATCAGTGTTTCACTTACGACCTCTGACGGTTTACAGACTCTAGCCACCACTAACATTATGTAAGAAGCAACTTTTCTATTCTCACCCTCTTTGTATCAGTCATAACTGATATTAAACTTAACAATGCCTCTGAAATTCTAGATCTAAGTAGTTAGCCTTTATTTTTGCATAGAGCATCTTCTTCTGATGTATCGAACTGGATAAAAGTTCAGCTCGAGTTGTTTGCCATTGGTTCCACACCTAATGGACGACTCCAGTTGACAACTAGAAAGAAAGGGGTTTTCTGGCTAGATCAAGTCTCACTAATGCCAATGGACACCTATATGGTACATGAAATCTTTTTTTTTTTTGCATTATATGATTTAATTTCGTTCATTCCAATATATCTATTTAGCATAATCATTGCATGTCCCAGATTGTACCAGGCTATGAACAACGCAGACAAGGCAGCTAAATTTTATTACCTAACAGCAGTCCATTTATCCATTTCATGCAGGGTCATGGTTTCCGGAAGGATCTTGTTTCCATGCTTGCTGATTTGAAACCTACATTTATTAGGTTTCCTGGTAGGGTGCATCTGGAAAAATCATTATATCTTATAATCTTATTTTTGTTTCTAAAATTGTTATTCACTAGGGGGATGTTATGTGGAGGGGGAGAGGCTATGGAATGCATTTAGATGGACGGCCTCGATAGGTCCTTGGGAAGAGAGACCAGGCCATTTTGGGGATGTTTGGAATTATTGGACTGATGATGGCCTTGGCTATTTTGAGTTTCTTCAGGTAGTGACAGGAATTGGGGTGCACGTTTCTTAAACAAACTGGATTTCTGCTTATGCACTGAGTTATGTTGCATTGCCTTTTTAATCAAGAGCATTTTGGACTTCATTAGTAAACAAAGAACACTTGAACTGGGCATCGATCAATCTAGTTTAATCAGGTTGTCAGGGCCCTGTATAAACTGGCCTGTCTTCATATTCTCATGTTACCTTATGTATCTATCTCCTTGATCACTTGTGGCAGCTTGCTGAAGATCTTGGTGCATCTCCCATATGGGTAATAAACAACGGTAACCTGTTTAATTTAATAGTTTGTCCTCTTTTGTTAAGATTAGGAAACAAAAGCTTTTTGTGATAGAACAGATTTTTAATTTCCTTATCATGCTTCATTTGTAGGGCTTAGTCACAGGGAGTCTGTTAGGACTACAGACATCTTATCTTGGGTTCAGGCAAGTACTGGTTAATGAGTTTTATCTCAAATACTACATTTACTTTTATTAGTTGAGACAAAAATACAAGACAACAATCTTACTAGTAATCTGCACAAAGAACTACTTTTAGGTTACTGTACTGGTAATTCTGGTTATCTGGTACAGTAAAAGTACACTACTGACATAACTTTCTAATGCACTTCACTTTATTATGAATTTAATCAGGATGCATTAAATAGTATAGAGTTTGCAAGGGGAGATACAAACTCAACATGGGGCTCTGTTAGGGCTTCCATGGGTCACCCAGACACATTTCAATTGAACTATATGGCTATTGGTAATGAAAATTGTGGCATGAAATTTTATGAAGGTTAGATTTGCTTTGTATCATAAGTAATGTAGTTCTCGTTTGAAGTACTATTATTAAAAATGCAAAAATGGATAATAATCACAGTAAAATGTAATAAATGAGATGTGCTGCTATAATTAGCACCTACTGATAACTTGTTTTTTTTTTCCTAGAATTTCTTTGGTCTGATTTAATTTCACTTTTGTTAGAGAATTACCTCAAGTTCTACTATGCAATAAAGGAGGCATACCCTGACATTAAAATTATCACAAATTGTGATGGATCAAGAAGGATCCTCAACCATCCGGCAGATTATTATGACTATCATGTAAGCAAATGAAAAATCATTCCCAATTCACATTCTTAATTATATTTTCTGATAAATTTTTTTACCTTTTTTTTCACTAAATAGATCTATACCTCAAGTAGCAATATGTTTAGACAGAAGGATTATTTTAACAGTGCATCAAAATCTGGACCGAAGGTTTGTATTAAGATAGCTTCTGGATGTTTTATTTTATTGTATCATTTTGGGTTTCTGTACTAGCTCATTTCTATATTGATGATATCAGAATCTAACTGGCACAACCGCACAAACACACAATAACTAAGCATTTTTTCTATTCAACAAAAATATTTAGCTGAAAAAAAAAACTAAGCATAAGATTAGATGAAAAAAGGTTGAGCTCAACTAGTGTGGTTTGGTTTTGTGCTGATGTTTCTAATCTGGATTGGTTTATAGTTTGGTAAGATAACCTGGTTTGTGAACCCTAATAACACACACACACACACATAATTTTGAAAGTAGTATTGAATAGTACAACTCAGTGCATCTATTGCACCACTGCTGTAAAACTTACCTATTCCAGTCGATTTCAATTTTTTTGCATTTCATTCTGTTTTTATTAACTAAAGTTATGATTAAAGGCTTTGTTGTTGTTGTTGTTGTTGTGAAGTTATGATTAATTAATTTCAGGCTTTTGTTAGCGAATATGCTGTGACAGACAGTAGTGCCGGCACGGGAAGTCTCTTAGCTTCCTTAGGGGAAGCGGCCTTTCTCATTGGTCTAGAAAAGAATAGGTCTTTTTTTTTATGGGCCGTTACAATCTTTTTCTTTTCTTATCAGAAGATGCATAAATATCTGAATATTTAAACTCCTGGTGTCTTATGCAGTGATATTGTGGAGATGGCAAGCTATGCACCCCTCTTTGTAAATGCAAATGACCGAAAGTTGCCATCGTTCCTTTCTTTTCCTTCTTTTTCGAGCTCTTTTGGTTTATTAATACCAACTATGGTTAGGTTGTCATTTATGATTTTTTCTGTCAATAAAATGAAGCAGGTGGAACCCAGATGCAATAGTATTTAACTCTGCACAGTTGTATGGTACCCCGAGTTACTGGATGCAACATTTCTTCAAGGAGTCGAGTGGTGCAATTCTTAATCCAACCTATATGCAACCTGACTTGTCAAGCCAATTGGCTGCATCTGCAGTTACATGGACAAGCTCAGACCATGCCTCATATCTGAAAATAAAGGTAATTGTGAAATAGAATGCTTGACTATGGCACAATTAAAAAGTAGAAATATTTGGACTATTGGTGAAATAAATATGTTTGTTTTCTGATGAACCTTATTCAACCTAGGTTTCACTTGTGCACCATTGTGATCTGTATTCCTCTTAATTTCATGTTGCTATTTTGAACAAGCTGTACCATACCTCTCTATCAAGCTTTGAATTTAATAATTATTCATTTCTCCGAGGTTAATGAGTGGTATGTTTTACCCTTTTATTTAGAAGGAGAGATCCACTGACCCGTGGTTTTTGATGCCCTACCATGGCCACATTTTTTAATTAAAATAATGAAAATTTCAAATACTAAATCAGAAATGTGAGCTGTTGACTTTGCTCTATCTCAAGATTAGCTCCTTCATCTGGAAGATCAAAATGTAACGATCTTGTTTGTACATTATCAAGAACAAAATAATCAAGGACTTGTTAGGACCAATTTGGAATACTGATTTATTGGCTTCTTGTTCATGTCTGAAGTGATGTCTCAATTTATGTGATTTCATTAACCTTGAGATAGAATAAGATCAACGCTTCATGACTTCTATTTTGATTTTTTATTTGAATTATTAACAAAAATATTGACATGATTGGGAGCAAAAAGTCGGTACTGGATTGGTCTAGTGTTAATACATTTTTTTAGTCTTTTGGTGCAGATTGTGAATATTGGAAGTGACAGTGTGAACCTCAAGATTTCAGTATCCGGATTAACACACACAATAAACTCGCTTAGTTCTTCCACTACTATTCTGACATCTGGCGATGTGATGGATGAGAACTCATTCTTGAACCCAACTAAGGTAACTCAGTAACTCTTGTCAGCTGGTCTCATGATAATTTATTAGCAGCTAATTGATAATATTCTCTAAACATTTTTTTTTTGGAATAATAGGTGACACCTCAAAAGAGTGTGCTGATAGATGCAAACACAGAAATGGATGTTGTTATCTCACCACATTCTCTCATATCATTTGATTTGGCACTCGCGCGTATTGGTTATATAGCTGATATGTGAAACGAGAGATAGCTGAAGGGAAGTAATGACAATGTTTGTTTCACAATTTGTAAATACTGAATAGTAGTATTTTTGGGGTTTTAGTACCAGGGATGGAAAAATAAGTGTAATTATTATGTAAATGTTGTTGAAATGGTACCAAACAACAATGAATAAATTAAGATACTCTCCTTGACTGATATCATAATACTCTCCTTGACTGATATCATATTGGATTGTGTCATGTAGAAATCTAGCGAGAAGTGCATGGATTTGTTGGTCATCTAGATGTTATGGACCTGATGCGATATAACGAATGAATGATACATTGAACTTTAGTGTTGAACCATCTATATCTCCTCAATTGGGTTTTTGTTGTCGTGTTTTCCTTGGTTAGGGCTAGTAAAAAGTACAGAAAAAAAGAAAAAGGAAAAAAGGAACAAAATAAAGAAAATGTTGTTTCAAGGCAAACAAAAGCAGTTTTCAGCCCCCACAGACACGGATCAAAATTTATAAATTTATATATTTGTTTTATGATAAGGGATCACTTGGTTATTTTCACAATGTATTTTCAAATAAATATGAAAAAAAATCTTAAAAATAAAAAACTTTATGAATATATTTTTCTACTTATAGATTGACAGTGATTTAAATATAATATAATATTATTATTATTTGATAGTCCATCAAAGACCGTAAAATTATAACTGTTGTAAATTATATAAATTGTGATGGTCCTTGTGAAATATCAAATGATAATGAAATTATATAAAATTTAAATCAACATCAATCTATAAATAGAAGAACATATTCATAAAGTTTTTAATTTTTTTAGTATTTATTTAAAAATTCATTATCAAAATTGTCAAAATAACCCATTGTCAAGTGATCCCACCCTTATTTGTCAAGTGATCCCCACCCTTATTTTATTTACTTTCTCAATTACTTTTTTATTTAAATAATTAAAAGAATTAGGATTATTGATTAACATCGTCACCCTCCTATACAACTTTGATTTATTGTGCGCTTACTATTAAATTTAGGTAATATTTAGGGTGAATAAAAGGCACATCAACACCCCCTAGAATCCATCCCCCGGACGTTAATCTCCGGTTGCTAATATTAGTTACCTTTTTATTGCTGTTAATTTATCCAATCCGAATTTGTTAGTCTAAATTATTGAAACAGAGATAACCGGTAATTCACTCTTGTCTTTACAATTAGACACCTTAATTAAAATTTGACTATACACTTGCAATCAAAATAGATGTAATTTAGAATATTTATTAACACTTGTTGGACACACATCAAACATTGAACTAACGTTCTTTGTAGTACTTCATGAATGTAGTGAACATCCCCGTAAATCTAAGCAATATTGTCCGTGATGAAGAATCTCGTTGTTTGCTACACACTAGTACTACAGACCAGGACTCCTCTACATCAAGGAAAAATTGAATAAATTTTGTTGTAACTTTAAGATGATATACTCTAAAATTAATTTGGTTGGTGTTATGTAGATTCTAAAAGAGAGCTGTATAGTCATGAAATGCATGGACGGAGACAAGAGGACTCAGGGGCTTGAACCATATGATTTACGTGTGGCCCTCTATATTCAAATTCTAGCTCCACATCTCATAAGACGCTTCCATTTTTTGTTCTTTCTATGTATTTCTTTAATAGAAGAACAAAGAAAAGTTTTATTTGCCAGGTAAAAAAAATACAATCGCGAGATTTTGTTCTAATTACAGGGTTTTAGCATTTTGGCGTGAGGAAAAAAAAAGAAAAGAAAAAAAGTTATTTTTGTCTAAGACTAATGAGCTAAGAAACACCACGGATTTGGTTTCTGATACGCCCCGATGTTTCTCTGATATGTCTCGATATATCTCCGATAAGCTCCAATATGTCTCCGATATGCCTTGATACGTCTCAGATTCGATCTAATTAGCTCTTTTTATTTTATTTTATTCACTATTAAAAAAATTTTATCACTGACCTTTTTATTTTTGTAATCGCTAACAAAGTTACAAACCTATCCCAAATTCCATAAATTTTTTTATCGTAATACAATAAATGATTTTTATATACTATATAAAAATATATTTTATTACTATATACAACCACAATCGTATCCTGTATTCCTTTTCTGCATCGCTGCACCTGCATCATATCCAATACGATACTCCACACCCGCACCTGTAAAACACAGATTAAAATAATTTTTTTTATTAGTCTATTTGAGTTTTGTATCATTTTTGGCTCATTTAAACAAATAAAAACACAAAAATATAAAAATTTATTGTGATTTTTTTCTTATAATGGTTTGTGTTGGCCCTAAGGGGGATGGTCTTTGAGACTTAGATAATACAAGATTATAAAGAACCAAAGGTAGAAAATGTTGATATCGATTTGGGGTTTAATGTTCAAGTGTAATGGCAGCGGAAGACAATTCAATTCAATTCTTAACAAGAATATAGCAACTAAAGCAAAAAGAGAGAAAAAAAAGAATAAATAAGAACACAAGATGTAACAGAGTTCGGCCTATAATATCTGTCTCCGGGAATCTCAACCTCTAACAATTGAGGTTGAGCTGATATACTAAAAAATAGTTTTTACACTTATAGAACTTGATCCCTTACATAAAAATAGACTGCTAAGTCTATCGATAATAAGAGTGATAAGTGACAATACATTTAAAGAAAAGTGAGTGATAATACATTCAAAATAAAGATGAGTGAAAATATACTCAAAACCAAAATGAGTGACAACACACTCAAAGAAAAAATGAGCATTATAGCCCAAAAAAATTGACAAAGAATAGTAGAACACGAAGGATCAAGTTGGAAGAATGAAGAGAAGTTAGATTGAGGTTAAATAAATATTTGACTAATTAAGTATTTTTAAAATCTCTTGGGATTAACTCTCTCACTTAAGATATTGCCGGTATGCTCTCTGGAATGAATAATTTAGCTAGGTAGGACAGATTCACTTCACAGTGAGAGAATTAATTCTGTAAATAAACCTTCTGGAACAGATGAAGAGACTGTTTCCGGCTTGAACTGTCATAACAGTTTGAGAGTCGTTGTAACAGTTTAGAAAGGATAATCGTTGGATCTCGTTTTAAAATCCCTTGAGGTTAATTCTCTCACTTAAGATATTACTGGTATGCTCTATGGAATGAATGATTTAGCATCATTAGGTTTCATAATTTGTGCATTTGACCCTTGAACTTTTTCTCTCTCTTTATTTTTAGGTTACATAAAAGTCGTGGATGATTTCTTGTTCCCAAGACCGAATTTGTTACTAGGTCTTTGACGCACTGATGGGTTCTGTGTAGCTTAACAAATTAAACCCTAATATTAATACAATCGGTCGCAAGTGCACGACCTAATCGTATAGTACTTTGGGTTATCGATCCATAGGGAGGAGCTAAGAAGTACTGGTCAACTAACATTTGGTAATCTAGACCGATCAAAACTGAGTTGGTTCGATCTTAAAACTGAAATAAACAATAAAAATGATATTTGTATCCTAGAAATGCAACATAGAGAGAGAGAGAGAGAGAGAGAGAGAGATGCAGCCTGTGTTCAGGAATGCACCCTGAATCCACTAATGCAGGTTAAATCCTAGAAATACGAATTGAGTCATTGAATGCAGTCTATATCGGAAGGAATGCATGCTGCACTAATAACTTGGGGGTAAAACTGAAATATTTTTATGGATATGCAGTATCTAGGTATATGTGTTCACCGTCATATTTTAGTTATACATGTTTGATTATTTATATTATATTTATTGGTTTATATAGTTGAGGGATATATCTTATGTTTGATAATCAACTATATGTATATAACTAATTATACTGTATCTAGTTCAAATATGACATGATATCATCGTACCATACCACTTTGACTTAAGTCCGTTAATTTCTGTGATATATCTTGAATTCTCTTAGTTTCTAATACACCGTCGTGCATAAAATGTCTAAGTTTATTTTATTTCAGTCCGGTTTTCAACGTCACCGTAACAATATCATGATTTACTTGTCTAAAATATATTTATAATATTATAATCCTAACTTTATATAACCCCTTTGTACCCGTCAGCAATACACTCACCCTTTCAGTTTGTTATATATTACCAGCAAGGTTGCTAAGCTATTCTTATAGCATCACAAGCAGTTTAATCATACGAAATAAATCAACATATAAACCATATAAATGACTCAAACATGTATAATATAAAATATTTAGGTTACATTCATATCCCTTCCATATTAAACAAGCTAGAAACTACAAATATAAAAATAAATATCTCTTATAAAATTAAAAGAAAAGAGAAAATACAATCCGTTTCTTGCAACTCAAGAATAGACGCTACTTTGCATCTGAGCACCTTACTTGCTCCTGGAGACCTTGTCAATGGAGGAAGAAAGAACAAAAATAGATTTATCTTGATCCAGTACGAATGCTAGTCCAAGGTGGAAGTAAGAAAGTATGGAGAATGAGATTTCAAAATGAGAGGTTTGATAAGATTTATATAGAAGAGCAAGAGTGCTTGAATGTCAAAACTCTTGATCGTGGGACTAAACTTTTTTTGAGCCGGGTATGATCAGAGAATTAATTGTGCAATCTGGAATTAATCGACGTCTCTTACAGCCGGTGTAATTGAGTGATTCTTGCGCATAGATCGAACAGATCTTCACGGCTGGCGCAACGAGCAATTGAATGCTTCAGCGCACATGATGAATGAATTAATTAAATGATCATGCCAATCAATTGCGCATCTACGAGTTTTAGCTCAATTATGAATTTTGATTGATTTTTATTTCTTGTCTTCATGCGTTGGCCTTGGTCAGGAGTGGCACCAGGTGGAATTAAATAATGAGATTTGGAATAATTAAGCCTTGATTATGCCCTTATCTTCTTTCTTCACGTTGTGGATTAATTAATGAAATTTGGCTTTGATTATTTTCTCTCTTCAGCGTCAATAGGAGAAATAACAGCAGAGGGTCTGATGTGGCAGGAGCCAATGAAATGGGTCACAAACGGGTCATCTCATAATTAGTTTCAGTTCTGCTCCAAATCTACAAAAAAATATAAAATGCACAGCAAGCAATCGTCCTTTTGACAGAAATTATAAGAAACTAGCTCAAAATAAATAAAAATATAATAAAATAAAATAAAATAAAAAGATTTAATTTTTGGTTTAACTATGCATGAAATATAGATATAAATATTGTTCATCACGCACATACTTATCTAAATCCATTGAAGTGATGCTTGTTGATGTATATGTGGATTTTTTAGTGTTCTATTTTTAGTTTTTAAAATTTGCACTTTTATTTTTAATGTTAAAATTTCATCTAAGTGCATTTGATAATTTTTTTATATTTTATAATTTAAACTCATAAGATTGAATCTTTAACTAAAACTCTAGAATTTTATTTTCAGGTCTCTCAATTATCTCTCTTTGAAAGAATGAATCATGAATAAGATTTTTCAAATTAGATAAAAAAAGTTTTAACTTCGGCCTCATCATCCAAATCATTGTATTTTTAATTCTATCACTTGAGAATGAAATATCATAATATCTCATTACACATAACTCATCATTCTTAACAAGATCATTATCACTATCATCCCAAGTGGATATAGCGCAATATACTACTAGATTGTGCAATTAAAACTCTTGAAAAGATTATACTTTGGATGCAAATGAGTCAATCTTTATATTTTTTTTGATATGATAATGTCATGTAGGATCTCCAATATGCATAAATCGGTGATGTTTTGGCTAGCAATGATTTCATCAATAACCACCATAGTTGAGCTCTCTTTTACTTCCGCAATTAGTGCAAGGTTGAGAGAATTTCTTTCTTCCTTCTTTCTCTCAATCCGGTTGCTTGTGACTAGCATTGCACTAATTTTTTTTAAAGTTTTATTTCTTCTTATGTGAAAAGATCAAGAAATAATTATGTGTTATGTGACCTTTCTTATGACATGAAAAATATACGTATGCCATGTCTATCTTATCTCGCTCTTTATTGTGCAATTTCTCTATATTGAGTATTCTTTCAAACATCTTTGTGATGATTTGTTCATTTATGGAAGATGAGCTTGATGATATCTTGATCGAATGGTAGTGCAATGAAGATATTTGAGTTTGAAGTGCGGTTGCTTTAAACTTTAGCGTGAGCTCTTCATTTTATCGTAATTTCTCCTCAAAGTATAAAAGATGAGTAAATACTTATTCATGCGTGAATTTGTCAAGAGTGTATTGTATCACTTCAAGAGTGCTTATGATGCTCTCCCATCATGATCTTCTTATAATTATCCTAAAAAACTTGCCTATAATCTTGGAATTAGATAAGAATTTTCTAACTTCATTAATTCATTTAGAATATGCATTAATCTTGAATACATATTCTCGATGGACACTTCTTCTTGTATAAAAAAAAAATTCAAATTCAAATTCTAGATCCATTCATTTTGTTCTTTTCATTTAAGAATTGCCCTCAAATCTATTCAATAGAGCCTCCCATATTTCACTAGAAATTTTGATAGTACCAAATAATATAATAATTCTTTCACTAAATAAATTTAAAATAATATTAATAGCTGATAGGCCTCAATTGTATACACTTTTTATTAGGGTTAATCTCATAAATATGCCAACTTTTAGGGTAATTTAGTCATTTTACTTAAATTTTTATCTCAAGATCGAGATACTGCGATATTTTATTTATAATTACAGGAATAATACAATTGGGATGATACTTGAAGCAAAATGGAGCAATTGAACATGATTGAGAAACGCTCAATCACAAACGACATCAAGACAGATCATCAGCAGAAAATCACGCTAAATTATGATCATAAAATATCATGGAGTGACTAATATGATATTATAATTTGTAGATATTGTTCTTAACTTTTTAACGCATCTTAGATTACCCAAATCGGAGTTCGGATGAAGAAGTTATGATCAAAATATAAACCACTACGCAGCAGACCCGTCTTCATACGGGTCTTACGAAAATGCATACGACCCGTATGCTCCATACCCGAAAATACGGACAGAGCTGGCAACAGCTATCTAATTAATTGACCTCCTTTATAAGACCCTTCCAGGCGTCTTTCTCGACCATCGGGGATGCCCTAGCACCCCGGGGAGCCAAATTTAAAAATCTACACGTCAAATCGAAACCCTCGAGCGAGAGTTTGAATTTAATCTTTTCTTCTCTCTTTCTCTAGTGCTATGTGATCTTTTACTGCTTTAAATTTTTATTATTTACTCGTGAACATGCGTGGCTAATCACCCTTCTAGGGATGATGGCTTGTAGTACTTGAATTTTTTTAGTTGAACTACTCGATATTTGATCTTTTTAGCAATTTTTTGTGTGATTTATCCTTTGAATTGATTGTTTACATTCTTGAACTGTAACAAATGTTTATCGTGTGATTTATCTTAGGAATTATAATAGATTATGAAAATATATTGCTAGAATTCCCGATCTCGAAGGGTAAAACCTATGTTTACACTCAAGACCTAGCGGTAAGTTTATAACTTAGGTGATTATACATAGAACTGAATCAAATATCAATTGTTGACTCGTAACTATGTAGCGTCAGGGTTTAGTAAGGTTTTAATAGCAAAGAACACAAAGGGTTTGAATTCCTAGGGCGAGGTACATAACTGTGAAGTCTGAATAGTTTGAACACAACATTGACACGTGAAAGCGTCCGTCAATGTTAAACTTGAATTGTTAATCTCACACTATTAAATTGTCTAAAAAGTGAAGAGACCAAGTAGGTTAATTAAGGAGTGAAGAGGAAAATCCAGAACTATATTCACCTTTTAATTTAAAACACTATATTATTAGTTGTTATTTAGTATAATTTTAGTTTAGTCAAAATCAACTTTCATTTGCCTAGATTAGTGAACTAGTAAGAACCAGTACTTCACCATTGTCCTTGTGGATTCGACACCCTAATTGCTACTCGACAAGGTCATAAGCTTGTGACCGAAATTAGGTACAAATTAGGGTAATTATTAGCTGTTGCATAAAACCCAACAATGACATAGTTATTTTGAGATTTCAGTTCTTTGGTCTTTGGTGTCAATGTGAGGTTGCTAGAATCATAATGTGATACAAAATCATGTTGGATAATATCTCAAAGGTCTAGTATGTTGAAGTAGTTTATCATATATTTCTTTTAAAAACTAAAAATTTTGCAATTAAAATCTAAAGTTGGGGGTTCTTTCACATACATCAAAAAAGTCATTTTGGACCAAAAATACTAAAAATAAAGCAATTAAAATTGAGCTCTTGCTCTGATACCACTTTATTAGCCTTAAGGGGGATGGTCTTTGAGACTTAGATAATACAAGATTGTATAGAACATAAAGTATAAATGTAGATATCGATTTGGAGCTTAATGTTTAAGTATAATGGCGGGAATACAATTCAATCAATTCTCAACAAGAATATAGAACTAAGTCAAAGAGGGAAAATAAAATAAAATATCAAATAAGAACACAAGATGTAATAGAGTTCGGCTTATAATGCCTACGTCTTTGAGACTTCCAACCTCTAACAATTGAGGTTGAGTCGATGCACTAAAAAAATATTTTTTACATTTATAAAATTTGGTCCCTTACACAAAAATAAGATGCCAAACCTATCGGTAATAAGAGTGACAATACACTCAAAGAAAAGTGAGTGACAACACACTCAAAATAAAGATGATTGACAACACACTCAAAACGAAAATGAGTGACAACACACTCAAAGAAAAGATGAGCACAACAACTAAAAAAATGATAAAGAAGAGTAGATCATGAATGATCAAGTTGAAAGAATGAAGGGAAGCTAGATTGAGTTTAAATAATAATTTGACTAATTAAGTATTTTTAAAATCTTTTGAGGTTAACTCTCTCATTTAAGATATTGCTGGTATGCTCTCTGGAATGAATGATTTAGTTAGATAGGCAGATTCACTTCACAGTGAGAGAATTAATTCTTTGAATAGATCTTCTCGAATAGATGATATGAATCATTATAACGACTCATAAGCCGTTATAATGGCTTCCTGGATAAAACTATTTTTTGTTGTTGTTTATGCTCAATTTACCTGAACCAATTCAATCCAATTTGTGTCTAACTAAACCTAAGTCTAATGCAATCTTTATAAAGCTCTTGCATCTCATCATTAGTTTTAGTTCTTGTGCGTTAATCTATTTTTACATTCTAATCCCTGCACAAAACTCAAACAAGACATATTATAAAATTCAAGATTATTTTACAAATCGACAAATCAAAGAAATTATTTAGTACAACACTTTATATTATAATCTTGGTATTCTTAAACATTTATAATATGAATTATGTACAAAAATAAATATAAATATATTAAAATAATATTTTTGCTATCAGTCTATTCGAGTTTTAGATCATTTATTATCTACTTTTCATAAATAATACCATCAAAATATATAAAATTATTTTGAATAATATTTTTATTGATTAATATTATATATTTTTTTTATTATTTTAGTATTTATGATACGAATTATGCACAAAGATAAATATAAATACATTAAAATTATATTTATTATGTTTGTCTATTCAAGTTTTGTATTAGTTTTTACTTTATTTCAACAAATAAAATACTAAAATTAACAAAATTATTTTAAATGATATTTTTAACTAATTTATATTATAGTTTTTGTGTTCTTAAGTCTTTATTGATAAATTACGGACAAAGATGAATATAAATAGATTAAAATAATATTTTTATTGTTAGTCTATTTGGGTTTGTATGTTTTCATAAAATATTTCAACAAATAAAATTATCAAAATATACAATGACTTTTGAATGATGTCGTCTATTGAATTACGCATTTATGATATAAATTACACATAAAGATCAATACAAATTCACCAAAACCATACTTCTGCTATTTGTCTATTCAGTTTTGTACCATTTATTATTTCATTTCAACAAATAAAATCACTAAACTATATATTATTTTGAATGATATTTTTCATCGATTTATATTAAAATCTTTATGTTCTTATGCCTTTATGACACAAATTACACAAAATGATGATTATTCATGAATGCATTGACAATAATATTTTTTTAGTCTATTCGAGTTTTATATCATTTGTTGTCTCATTTTAGTAAATAAAATAACAAAATAAATAAAATTATTTTGAATGATATCTTCTACTTGTTTATATTATAATCTTTTTGTTCTCCTTCATTTATGATACAAATTTATGAACAAAGATGAATATTGACAAATACATTAAAATGATATTTATGTTATTAGTCTATTCAAATTTTATATCATTTTCTACAACCTCATTTCAACAAATAAAGTCATCAAAAATATACAAAGTAATTTTAAATAATATTTTATATTGGTTTATATTATATTTTTCTATTCTGGAGTCTTTATGATATGAATTATGCACAATGATTAATACAAACACATTAATATAATATATTTTATATTAGTACATTTGAGTTTTGTGTCAACTTTTGTCTCATTTCAACAAATAAAAATGCCACAATTAATAAAATTTTTTTGAATGATGTCTTTTACCTATTTATATTATAGTCTCTGCGTTTGAGTTTTTATGATATAAATTGCGCAGAATGTTAAATATAAATACGTTATGATAGTTCTTGTGTTGTTAGTTTATTCGTATTTTGTATCATTTATTATCTTATTTAAACAAATAAAATTACTAAAATATCTTCTATTGACTTCATATTCTATTTTTTTTTATATTCTTGAGCCTTTCTGATATGAACTGCGTATAAATATCAATACAAATGCACTAGAATCATACCTCTGCTATTTGTCTATTTGATTTTTTTTATCATTTATAGTGTCATTCCAACAAATAAAATAATTAAAATATATAAATTTATTTTGAGTGATATATGCTACTAGTTTATATTATAATATTCGAGTTCTTGCGCCTTTATGATATCAATTGTGTACAAAGATTATTACTCATAAATGCATTAAAATAAGAGACCAACTAACAATACTCCAGATTTGTACCCTGACTGAAAAAATCATTGACGAAGTTGACTACGTTCCCGAACATCAACAGACCATCTATCTTTGGACGATCATCTAAATCTTAATATCAGAAGTTCTAAGTCTTAATATTGGAGAAACAAAGTTTTCATATCTAATATATCAAGTCATATTTTAAACTTAAAATTTATATTTGGACGATAATCAAGATATAGGCAAAGTATTTATATATAAACCTCAATGTCTTAAAACTGAATGTCTTCAGTCTAAACAAGAGAAATATGACGTCTTAATATCTAATATTATAAATTATATTTTAAACTAAAATTTATATTTGAACGACAATCAGGATACTGACAAGTATTTATACTTGAACCTCATTATCTTAAAACTGAATATCTCAAGTCTTAACGTGAGAAATACAACGTCTTAATATTTAATACTACAAATTATATTTTGAACTTAAAATTTATATTTGAGTATCCATTAGGATATGGACAAGTCTATATAACCTAAATTTTAATATGCTAAAATAAAATGTTCTAAGTCCTAACACATAAAAAATAACGTCTTAATACCCAATATTATGAGTTATAATTTTGAACTTCGAATTTATATTTGGACGGTCATGAGGATATGAATAAGTTTATATCTCTAAACTATAATGTTTTAAAATCTAAGTCAACAATAATTATTTTCTCATAAATAAAGTTTTAAAATTTAACATTAGAAGTCTTCAGATTATTCATCTGATGTCTTAATATATATTAACACAAATCTTATTTTGAACTTTGAATAATATATAATTCAAAAAATATTTATCAAACACTCCTAGAGCCAAATCTCTATACCTAATTTTTCTCGTCTTAAGACTTAACAATTAAATTCTTAATACTGATTAATAAGTCATATTTAACTTTAAAGGATTTAAAATTTTATAATATTTTCTGAATGTAGATATTCTTATTATCTTAACTAAGGCCTTACAATAGATAAATTTATATTTAGTATTTTTTTAATTAAGACCTTATAATTTATATTTATAAAAAAATAATCTCAATAAATAATAAAAATTATCTTTATATCTCATATCATTAAGTCATAATATTATCAACAATATATAATAGATATGTCACACAAAATAATATTTTTAAAATAATTATGGCAAAAATAAGTTTAATATTTAATACAAATAATTCTCAATATGTACCATAACATATTTTAATGAATAATTCAAAATATAATTTGTAGTTTAGTTTTAATTTTCACTATTGAAAATAAATCTAAATATATAATACATACACGCTCCAATGTGTAGTGTACATTTACTGACTAAAATTTATATTAATATATCATTCAAAATATAATTTATAGTTTAGTCTTAATTTTCATTAGTACAAATAATGTAATCTTTGTTAGTTTTATGTTGATGTTCTTTCAATCTCAATTCTCAATATTATGATCAATTGTTTATAATTTGTATAATAATAGTTTATACCTAGTACAATTAAGTATATATATATGAGTAAATCTACGGTGAGCTTAAGCTCACGGAAGATAATGTACAAACAAAAGATATCATTCAAAAAATATATCAAATGATCTCTAAATTTTGATTTTTTCAATCTCATTAAATTCTTCATATTGAAATCTTATGGGGTATAAAAATTTGGGATGTTTCGAGTTTTTTAAGTCATTCTTTTTAATTTTTAAAAATAATGTACAAACATTGAATATTTTATTATTATTTTTGGAGTTGATTTTCAAAAATTGAAAAGAGTGAATTAGAATTTTAAAGTTAGTCTATTCGAATTTTGTATCATTTATTATCTCATTTCAACACATACAAATTCGAGTTTTGAATGATATCTTTTATTAATTTATATTATAATATTTGTGTTCTTGAGCCTTTATATATAAAATAAATTATGCATAAATAAAAATACAAATTTATTAAAACATTATTTTTGATGTTAGTCTATTCAAGTTGAGTATCATATATTGCTCATTTCAGCAAATAAAATCACTAAAATATAAAAATTATTTTGAAAGAAATTTTCAACCAATTTGTATTATAATATTTGCATCTGGGAGCCTTTATGACATAAATTGTGTACTAAGAAGGTTATTCATAAATCCATTAAAATAATACTTCTTCAGTTAGTCTATTCGAGTTTCGTATCATTTATTTTCTCATTTCAACAAATAAAATTATCAAAATATGTAAAATTATTGAATGATATCATCTACCATTTTATATTATAATTTTTGTGTTCGTGTGCCTTTATGATAAAAATTATGCTCAACGGTGTTTGTTCATAAATGTATTAAAGAAGTAATTTACTGTTAGTCTATTCAAGGTTTATGTCATTTCTTATCTTATTTTAGTAAATAAAATCATAAAAATACATATCATTTGTTATCACATTTTAACAAATAAAATTATCAAAATAAAACTTCTTTAGTTAGTGTATTCAAGTTTCATATCATTTGTTATCTCATTTTAACAAATAAAATCATCAAAATATATAAAATTATTTTAAATGATATTTTCTACTGATATATTATAATATTTGCATTCTTATGTCTTTATAATATGAATTGAGTACAAAGATAAATATAAATGCATTAAAATGATACTTTTCTGTTAATCTATTTGAGTTTTGCATCATTTTTTCTCATTTCAATAAATAAAAAATAATAAAATACACTAATTTATTTTGAATGACGTCTTCTATTAGTTTTTTTATAATATTGGTATTTCTGGAACCTCTGTGATATGAATTACATACAAAAATGAATATATATACATTAAAATAATGGTTTTGTACCATTTGTTATATTATTTCAACAAATAAAATAGTTAAAATATACAAAATTATTTTGAATGATTACAACAAATGACTTATATTATAAACTTTACATTCTTGAGCCTTTATGATATGAGTTACATATAATAATGTTTGTTCACAAATGCGTAAAATAATAATAATTTTTGTTAGCCTATTTGAGTTTTGTTTTATTTGTTGCTCATTTTTGTAAATAAAATCACTAAAATAATAAATTTATTTTGAATAATATTTTTTATTAGTTTATATTATAATTTTGGCATTCTTAACCTTTATGAAATGAATTGGGCATAAATATTAATATTCACATATGCATTAAAATATAACTTATTCAATTAGTCTATTCAAGATTCATTTTATTTGTTACCTAATTTCAATAATAAAATCATCAAACTATTGAAAATTATTTTGAATGACATCTTCTACTGATATATATAATAATATTTATAATCTTGTGTCATTGTGACATAAATTACACAAAAAATGAATGAATACAAATCTATTAAAATAATACTTCTACCATTAGTCCATTCAAGTTTCTTATATTTTTTTCTAAGTTAAATAAATAAAATTATCAAATTATATAAAATTATTTTGAATAATATTTTCAACTGATTTATATTATAATCTTTCCGTTCTTGTGTCTTTATGATAGAAATTGAGTACAAAGATGAATGAACAAAAAAATAAATAAAATAATACTTCTTCTGACAGACTATTCAAGTTTTGTATCATTTTTTATCTCATTTCGACAAATAAAAATATCAAAATATACAAATTTATTTTAAATATTATCCTTTATTAGTTTATTTTATAATTTGGATGTTCTTGAACGTTTATGATATGAATTATACATAATAATGAATACAAAAATATTAAAATAATATTTTTATTGTTAGCCTATTTAAGTTTTGCATCATCTATTGTCTCATTTTAATAAATTAATTTATTAAAATATAAAAAAGTTATTTTCAATGATTTCTTCAACTAGTTAATATTAAATCTTTGCATTTTCATGTCTTTACGATATGAATAGAGCACAAAAATGAATATTCATAAATGCACTAAAACAACACTTCTTCTATTAGTATATTTGAGTTTGCATCATTAGTTGTCTAATTTTAATATATAAAATTATTAAAATATAGAAAATAATTTTGAATGATATCTGCTATAGTTCAATATTATGATCTTTATATTATTAAGTATTTATGACATGAATTACACATAAATATTAATAGATGTATTAAAACAATACATCTTCTGCTAGTTTATTCAAGTTTTATCTCATATTTTGGCCAATTTTAACAAATAAAGACAACAAAATACATAAATTTATTTTCAATAATGTGTTCTATAATTATATATATAATATATGGATTTCTTGAAATTTTGTGATACTAATTACACACAATAATGAATACAAATTCATTAAAACAGTCACATCTTTTGCTGGTCTATTCGAGTTTCATAACATTTATCGCCTTATTTCAGAAAATAAAATCACCAAAATACATAATTTATTTTGAATAATATTTTCTATTGATTTATATTATTAGCTTAACGTTCTTAAACCTTTATGATATGAATTACGCACAATAGTGAATACAACTTCATGAAAATAATTTTTTTTGTTTGTCAATTCAAGATTCATGCCTCATTTCAGCAAATAAGATTATCGAAATATATAAAATTATTTTAAAGAATATTTTTTTTGGTTTATATTATAATCTTTACGTATTTGAGTATAACATGAGTCACGCACAATGAGTATTCACAAATCCATTAAAACACTTCTTCAGTTGGTCTATTTGTGTTTCATATTATCTGTTACCTTATTTCAACACATAAAATCACCATAATATATAAAATTATTTTAAATGATGTCTACTACTAATTTATGTTATAACTTTATGAAAGAAATTATGCACAAAGATGTATGAATATAAATGCAATAATACAATACTTTTTATGTTAGATTATTCGAGTTTCGTATCATTTTTATCTCATTTTAACAAATAAAAACACCAAAAATATAAAAATTTATTTTTAATAACATCTTCTATTGATTTATATTATAACATTAATGTTCTTGAATCTTTATGTAAAGAATTACGCATAATAATGAATATCAATATATTAAAATAATAATTATATCGTTAGTCCATTCAAATTTTATATCATTTGTTGCCTCTTTTCAATAAATAAAATCATAAAAATATCAAAATTTATTTTAAATGATGTCTTCTACTAGTCTATTCAAGTTTTTATCATATAATTGTGCACAAATATTAATAGAGATGTATTAAAATAATATATCTTCCGCTAGTCTATTCGAGTTTTATATCATATTGTCTCATTTCAATAAATAAAAATATTAAAATATATAAAATTATTTTGAATAATGTCTTCTACTAGTCTAAATAATAATCTTTACGTTTTTGTGTCTTTATGACATAAATTGGGTAGAAAGATAAATGATAAAAATATAATAAAATAATACTTCATCTCTTAGACTATTCAAGTATTGTATCATTTTTTTTACCTCATTTCGATAAATAAAATAATAAAATATATAAATTTATTTTGAATGATATTTTCTAGTGATTCACATTATAATCTTGATGTTCTTGAACTTTTATGATATTCATTACACACAATAATATATACAAATACATTAAATAATGCTTCTATAGTTAGTCTATTCTATTTTTATATCAATTACTTCGTTACAACAAATAAAATTACCAAAATATGAAAAATTATTTCAAATGATGTCTTATACTAGTCTATAATAAAGATTTACGTTATTGATCCTTTATGATATGAATTGCGCACAGAGATTAATACATATGCATTAAAAACAAACATCTTCCACTAGAGTTATTTTAAAATAGACATCTTCCACTAGTGTATTCGCATTTATATCATATTTTGTGACCTTTCAACAAATAAAATACTAAAATACATAAATTTATTTTGAATGATATTTTCTATTAATTTATATTATAATTTTGGCATTCTTGTACCTTTATGATATAAATTACGCACAATAATGAATATAAATATATTAAAATAATATTTTTATTGTTAATCTGTCTTAATTTTATAACATTTATTATCCCATTTCAATAAATAAAATCGCCCAAATAGACAAGGGTTATTTTGAATGTTATTTTCTGCTAATTTATATAATATTTTTATCTGTAAAAAAAATTTCAAATACAAATACTGATATGGATATCTTCAAATACAAATACAAATTAAATAATTTTCACCAGATTACCGATATTATCCTGTCATTAACAATTTAATATCGTACCTTCTCCCCTAAATAAAGTTATCAACAGAGGGGAGGGGATTTACCGTTTCCTTATCGAGCGCCGGAAAGAAACAACCCCCGCTCGATCACCGTCGACCTCCTCCTTTTGGTGGGACCCGCTGTCAGATTAGATCGCCATGGCCGCCGTCGAGCAGCAGAGACAGGTCCGCATAGATCTGGTGGAGCTGAAGAACCTTCAAACCATTGTCTTCGATTTAGAGGAACTCAAGCAGCTCCTCCTCATCGCGAAACGCCCACGTGTCCGCTCTATCCTCTCTCGTGAGATCACCAGTTTCGAGTCAAAGGTATTCTACCCTCAAGCTGCTTCTATTTTTGGACTTTTATTTTGTAACTACATCGTATTTTGACTTCAATTTGTCATTTCCTGTCACGATTGTTGAAGATTATCTCGAATTCTACTGACGCTGGTGGGAATGCTTCAGAGGAGGAGCATAGTGGCGAAGTCAAAGTAAGTCTGAATTATTCTCTGGCAGTTGTTTATTTTTTCTGTGTTTGTTTTTTCTTTTTAAATTTTCTGGAGGTATATGGAGTTACATTGTATTTGTTCTTGATTTGAGATTTCATATGTACTGTTCGAATATGGTTTGAAGTGGCTTCAGACTGAGATAATGCTCTTTTGTTGTCACAAACATCCTTCTGACTTGTTGCTAAAGCACCGATAGAAACATAAATATCTATCTGTTTTTCCAGTGAAAATTAATAGTGCACAGTTTCATTGGATGGAGCTGTTTCATTTTATCCTAATGAAAATTAAAATGAGGTAAGTCATGTGATTGTTTTGCTTTCCTTGTCAGAACTCATTGTGAGATAGAATTGAGTTTTTACCTGTGAACTACGTAGTTGTTTCGTCAGGATTCAGAAAAAAAATATACTGATCATATCTATGAAATTATTGATTTAACTGAACAATTTAAACACTGATATTGAATATGGCACATAAATGACTCATCCCTCTAATCACAGTTGGCCGAGATGGATTTGAAGAGGAAGCACAAGGAAATAGATGAACCTGAAAATTCAATGTATGCTGCTAATCTATGTTGATTTTATGCCTTTTGATCTGTGTCTTTTTTACGACAAACAAAAGCCTTTAACCCCAAAATTTACTTGGTGCAAATTGGGGCCTTTACTGACAGTTGGCTCAAAGCATTTAGTGGCTTATTTCCAATTGATAGTGTTACTTACGCGACATCTATTATAAAATTTGATTTTTGCTTCATCTTCCTTTTGTTTATTTTATTTAAACAATGGCATTTCTTTATTGTAAATCTGGTCTTTAACTATGCATGTACAAATTGTTTGGGACGGATGACTTCACCCTTATTTATCCCCAATCTATTCCACTACCAAACAGAGCTGTAGTGAGAGGAAGAAAGAATAATAGAATTTAGCTAATATAATATACTAGTTCTTGAATTATTGTTACAAAATGTCTGTAGTAAAAAAATCAGATGAAGTTGCAGCTTCTGTAATGCAAAAAAGAAAGAAATGTAAAGGGTGTCGCATGCAATAAAGCTCTTCATATTTTTTTTTCTTCTTTTTGTGATATGCAACAAATAAAAAAGGTGCACAAACTAAAAGGTTGAGGTGAAATTCTATACAACTAATTTCTTTTCTAATAGTCTAAATTGGATTAGTAGAGATATACTATTGGGCACAGGCTTTCAGAGTAGCAGCACAGAGTTTGAAGAATGACGGATATTACTGCTGCTGTGCACCTTTTTATTGTTCGTCTGGTAATGCCAAAGCAATTCAATGAAATGGATTTCTCTTTTAATTAGGAAGATGCAGTTAAATCAACAGGAAGAGAACTACTACAAACTCTTTCTCTAAGTAGACAAATTTCAGATAAATCATTTTGAAGAGAATTTTAATGGATGTAATCATAACCTCTTCCATATTTCTCAATGTAGGATGAAGAAGAAACCAAAGCTAACTGCTATGGCAGTTCTTTCAACAAAAAATGCTGATATCTCTAATAAGAAGAATCAGACCACGCCACCAGCTGTTATTATTTCTGCATCAGGATGCAGACGTGGCCGCTCTCGGAAAAAGTCCTGGTGTCGTATCTGTCGAGTACCTACCCATTCTGAGACAAAGTGTTGGCGCTGGAATTCCATCTGCTTCTACTGTCATGAGAGAGGACATTTTATAACAAGTTGTCCTAAGATACCTCGAGATGAAACATCTACAATGCTGGTAGCAAGTAGCAGGTACAAAAAAAGACAAGCGGGACCTAATCCACAGTCTCTCCCCGCTAGAGCTTCAGAGCAAGTTTTACTGGATACAGCTGCTCCCTCTGATGTAAATGAAACATCTACAATGGCAGTTGTCACTATGAATGAGCCACTTGTCATAACTGGAAGCAGGTCCAAAAGCACACAAGAGGAATTAAATCAACACTCTTCCCCAACTAGAACTTTGGAGCAAGTTTCATGGAAGAAAGCCAATAACTCTGATGTTAACGAGGCACCCCTTTTGGCAGTTGTTTTAACAGAAGATGCTGATATCTCTAATGAGACAAACCAGACTATGCCATCAGCGGCTACCACTTCTACTTCAGAATTCAAACTTGGTCGCTCTCGAAAACGGCGACCTCGTCATACTTGTCAATTAACTGATGTTAAATCAGAGTGCTTCCGTTGCAATGGTACATGCTTTAACTGCCACAATACAGGACATATTATGGCAAACTGTCCTAAACTGCCTAAATACGCTGTCAGTCCTTGTGAAAAGATACCTGCTACTGCTGGTAGTGGTTGCAAAAACACACAAGAGGAACCAAATGAACACTCTCTCCCCACTAAAGCTTCAGAACAAGTTCTACTAGATAAAGCAACTTCCTCTGATGTCAACGGCATGCCTAATGTGGCAGTTATTGCAACTGAAAATGTTGGTGTCTGTAAAAAGAAACCGACTCTATATACTATTGAAGAGCCAATTGTCATAATTGGAAGCAGTTGCAAAAACACACAGGAGGAACCAAATCAACTGTCTCTACCAACTAAAACTTTAGAGCAAGTTCTATGGGATAAAGCAAATCCTTCTGATGCTGATGGAGCATCTTCTAGGGCAGTTGTTGCAACTGAAAATGGTGATCTCTCTAATAAAACAAGTCAGACCATGCCTCAGGGAACTGCTTCTTCGGGTTCTGGTCTTGGGTCCTCTCAGAAAAAGAGATGGCGTCGTAGGCGTCAATTACCTAATCATACTGAGTCACAGCGCCCGCACCTCAATGGAACATGCTTCACCTGCCACGAGATGGGACATGTTACTGCAAACTGTCCTAAGAAAAAAACTCAAGATGCCATCAGCCCTAGTGGAACAACAACAATTACTGCTGGAAGCAGTTGCACAAGCACGCAAGAGGAACCAAATCAACAGCCTCTCCCGACTGGAACTTCAGAGCAAGTTATATGGGAGAAAACAAATCCCTTTGATGTCAAAGAAGTGTCTCCTGTGGCAGTTAGCACTATTAAAAATGCTTATGTGTCTAATAAGATGCGTGAAACCATGACAAAGGGCACTGCTTCTACAGGAAAAAGAGTTGGCTCTCAAAAAGGCCCATGGTGTTGTACCTGTAAATCACCCGTGTCAGAGTGTATGTACCATAATGGCACCTGCTTAACCTGCCATGAGATGGGACACTCTACTGCAAACTGTCCAAAGAAAAATAATCAGGATGCAACCAGCCCTAGCAGAACATGGAGAATTACTGAAAGCAGTTGGGCAAGCACACAAAGGAAAATGAATCAACAGTCTCTTCAAACTACTGAGCAATTTTTGCTGGATAAAAGAGCCTCCTCTGATGTCAAAGAAGCATCTGACATGGCAGTTGTTGCAACCAAAAATGCTGATGTCTCTAATAAGACCAGGCAGTCCATGTTAGGGAAGGGTCCTGTCAAAGGTAAAACCAGTCAGATCAGTCAACAGAAGACTCAATTAACTAACCATGAGGGGGTCAGCACCTCATCAGATCCCAATGTTGCTGCTTCGAAACCCAAACCTGTGCTCTCTAAGAAAAGATCTTGGTGTCATGCCTGTAAAAAACTCCATGCGAAGTCAGAGTGCCCCCGTCATAAACACACCTCAACGGCAGAATATCCAGCCCCTCAAAGTGTAAGCAATCTGCATGGGTCAATAACAGTCACAGGCACAGCTGATGGTTACGTGGTGCCTTACGCACTCCTGTACGACTGGTGGTTACACAATGGCACATATGCTCCTGTATGGCTTGATCCATTTCGAAAAATGATTTGACAAGATGCAAGGTAAATTATTTGGAGCTCTTCTTTTATATCCACCTTTGGCAACTTAATAGACAAAGTTGGGTCCATCTGTGGCTAGTTGTCCAAGGAGCCATAGGGAACTTGTATGGAGCACAGGATCAGGGTAGCTTAAAAAGGTGACAATTTTTTTTTTTTACTCTAAATGGCCGGATATCATTCTGGGAAACTTTAAACTGATATTGAAGAAGTTAGCAAAATGTGGTAAATTTGAGTGTTATATGTGAGGGAGCACTTGTGGGTAGGATTTCAAAGACTGCTGAAGCATCTTATAACGCCAGAAATTTGTTTCAGGAGAAGCCTGTGGATTGAGGGAGAGACAGAGAGCATCATCACACTAACGTTTAAGCTGAAGTATTTGGTGGTCTGAAGTTGCATAATTGATTTCTTTGTTTTTTACAAGTAGTTACTGCATAGCATATCATCTGATATTTTTTTTAAGATGTGTAATAATAGTAACATGGGATGATATATTTTCTATGTTACAACACTAATTGGTTTATACCATTAGTTCGTTACGTACCTAGCTTAATAGCTGATATTGTCAGATAGTACCATTGTATGTATGTGACCGCCTTGAGCATGAAACTAAAAAAATGTATCATCGTAAAAAACTTCCTGCTTAACTTGCGATTCTTACCAACTTCAGAGGATAATTTCACATTATTCTGTAAATGCAGTGCAGTTTACTAGAGAGAGCATGCTTACATTTGATATCAAGCATCAAAAAAATCTCATGTTAAAAAATAACGTAACTCAATTTGCAACAAATAAATTCACGGAATGAGTGAAGGTCAACAGGGATTGATATATACGGTGATATCTTTTAAAGTAAAAAATAAGAGAAATTAAAATACAAGCATATTCCTTAAACAAATAAAGTAAAAGAAAAGAAAAGAAAGCTGAGCTTGATGTGTGCACCGACCCTGTATTACATTTTTAACTTTGAATTTTAGCGGTTAAGAGTTACTATAATAAATTCTCAAATTCATTATATGTACGAAAAAAAACTCCATCAGAATTTTGAAAGTAATTTAGAATTCGGATGTTTGCGCTTACCGATTGGTATAGCAACTCGCAAGAGATTAAAAGGTAATTGCAGTGTGTCCAGTACGCAATTAGTGGAGGCTACGGTGTCAGAGAATCACATAACCCCACACGCATGCGGGGACACGCACGAGCGTGTAAACATATGAGACACGTGTGTCGCGCCAAATATAAAGTTTGTACACCAGTATTTTGGTTTATAGGATACGCGCATTAAACGCTGCCTCTGTGTGTCAGTGTTTCTTACGGTAGTTTAAATACAGAATAAATTTTTGGATAAATATATTTATCCCAAGCGCTTCATCCCCGGTGGTTGTCCCCAAACAAAAATTTCTCTTTTGAGTACTGTTACTTTAACCAATACTTCTTTTCTAGTGACAAAATTCAAAATAATTTGAAAACTTCACAAATTGAGTTGCATCTCTTCTCTCATCAATGTTTCCTCCCATTTTATTTCTTCTCCCTTCCTCCTCCCTTCCTCCATAGCGATTCATACCAATTTATTTTCCTCTCTCAACATCCACTTTTTATTTCTTCTCTTCTATCTCTCAATTGCAACTTTATTTCTAGATAGCGATTCCGTCTGACTTTTCCTATGACATGCCCAAAACACACTTAAAACACATT
>CAXKVV010001288.1:0-24221 GCA_964058805.1 Schoenoplectus triqueter
GTTGTTTATCATTATTCTCCATCGATTGAGACCCCCGTCGAAATGTTTTGCCCATCTTTCTTGATGTAACACATCCACCTGATCTAGGGTTAACTCCTCGTAATGGAATTCCTCGGCTGACACTTCCTAAGCTGCAGTGGATTGGTTATTGCGGTTTCTGTTATTTCGTGTTCTTCTATTGGGAGATTTTCTTGCATGATTCTTATTTTTCTGACGAATTTATAGGATGCCGGTCTAATGTGATTATTTTTTTTATATATTCGTCGCATCTCCATGGTTTCTGATGTCTCGCAGATTATTTGAAAAATGTCTTTATTTTTTTTTCATATGATAGTCTTTATACACATTTTATACAATGTGTTGTGTACAATAACGGTGAACATTCTCACCTGCTGATTCCTGTCATTCAAAATCTGATCTCTTAAATACAACCCTTATACCTAGATATTGATCTGAGATAACAATAATTTTACCAAGATCGACAATCTATTTACGCAACCACTGCATGAACTAACTCCAGTTTGCCACACTTTCCTCGCCTACTACAACAGAAAATGCAAGTGGTAGTAGTTATTACTCCGCATCATAACCACATACCATAAATAATTTATCGGCATACCGACCCGATAAAAATCCAGCATCGATAGTTAAGACTGGCCGTAAGTAAGGCCATGCTGCAATATACGGACCAAATGTCCATGCAACACGATCGAAAATTTCAACACCGAACTTTGTTGACGGTGCCGTCTTTATGATGTATTTTGTGTCATATGTGGAAATTTATATGGCTGCTAGCAGAGATAGAAGCATCTCGTATGACCTCTCCCAACTACCAAAAAGGTCTGCAATTGTCAGTTCACTTCCTCTCCATAATTTTTTATAACTCGGTTGTACTGTGGGAAAATTTTATTTAACCAAACCCCTTGCTTCTTTAACTATCATTTCTAAGTTTTCTATTAACCAATTCTTAACAGTATATGCTATAATTATAGAAGTCATCTGACTGTGATCCGCCCTAGTAGCACTGCCAAAATTAATAGTCAAAATAGAAAAAAAACTTATAATGTTGATGAGATTAGAATGGTGAATACGGATCAACTCTAGATCTGTCAAAAAATATTTTTTTAGTTAAAAACTCTTGCAACAGTAATAATGATAATTTTGAAGAAATGGTTTGGTAAAAAAATGGTGGGTATACTATATAATAGCAGGAAGTTGTGACTGGGTTTAAAACTCAGTTTCAGATGTCTGGATCGAGTTCCAGCTTTCTGCAATTTTCAAATACACACAAACGTAAAAAAAATTGGGACCGAGTTTCAAAACTCAGTCCAGACTTCTGAAACCGAGTTTGAAACTTGATCAGACATCTGAAACCGAGTTTGAAACTCTGTCTAGACCCATAAAGCTCAAAAACCAGCCAATATTACCAATTTCTTTTTTTTCATTTACTAAAATAAAAAAATTCTGAAACACTGCAGGTCTGCAACACAGGCAAACTGATACGTACCAACAACTTGCAGACTCGAGGCAATAAATTGGTAAAAGCTTAGTCAACATCGATTATGACATCTATAGGACTTGATTTTATGTTCATATGGGATCGGAAGACTTGGATTAAATGAAAATATATCTACACGAAAGGTCATATATTATTTTCAAAGCTTACGCGTGTTCCTTGCTTTCGGAACTTGGTGGATTGTTCGAAAATATATATTTGCAAATTGCAATATTCCTTGAGCGATTTAAGACATGTGATATCACAATCTCTCTTGTAGGTACATGTGTGATTGTGATTTGTGATGCAAACAAATAAGAAAATGTTAGTAATAATAAACCGATCCTAGATATTTATTGGACCAAAAATTTTAATTTTTACCCAATTCGCATCATGAAATCTTTCAATAAGCCGCTAATTTTTTTGCACTGTTTTTCAAAAATGGTCCATACGGTCTGTATGGAAGTGTATTCGGTCCATATGCCATTCTTTTCAATGGCAAATGACTACTGTTGATCCAAAGATATTCCAATTGGCGTGGAAGTTTAGGATCTGATTTCTTAGCTCCTTAACTTGATATTCTTGAAATGAACAACTGGCCAAGGCAGAATCAAATATAACAATAAATATGTTATGTAATGAAATTAAATATGAGATTGGGAGTTTTGCATACTGATTTTAGACATAAATAATGATCAATATATATATATATATAGAGTGGAGATAGCGTGAGCTTAAGCTCACGGAGGCTTCCGTGAGCTTAACTCAAAAAAACATATTAAATGATCTTAAAATTTTAATTTATAATTCTCATTAAATTCTTTATATGAAAATCTCATGGGATGCAAAAATTTGAAACGTTTTGAGCTTTTTAAGTCGCCGTTTTTAATTTTTGAAAATCAGCTCTAAAAATAATAATAATATATTCAATACTTGAACATCATTTTCAAAAATTAAAAAAGGCGACTTAAAAAGCTCAAAACGCTCCAAATTTTTGCATCCCATGAGATTTTCATATAAAGAATTTAATGAGAATGATAAATTAAAATTTTAAGATCATTTAATATATTTTTTGAGTTAAGCTCACGGAAGCCTCCGTGAGCTTAAGCTCACGCTATCTCCACTCTATATATATATATATATATATATATATATATATATATATATATATATATATATGAATGCGCGATATCAAATCCCTCCAAACTAGAATATTGATTATCCTCAAGTAAAATCCTAGTCCTAGCAGTGTAAATTATACTTAAATCTAGACGTAAACTCTCGATATCTAATGAAGTAAGAAAACTAAATTCTGGGGTCGAACTGGATTGGTCGCGGTTATCCTTCTTCACCTCACAAGATAGGTTGAAATGCAGATAAGTTAAATTAAGTGACTCTTGAGCCAGAGATAATCTGACCTTGAAACCTAGGACCCTATCTCATATCATCATGTCATGTCCTAAAAGAAAATTCATTTTGTGACTGAAAGAACAGATACCAGACCTCACAGGTTCAATAATCGATTTCTGCTTCTATGACCAAAACTAAAGTATAAAAATCTATTTTTCTTATTTTGAAAATAGATTAATTTAAAGGGCTTAGTGATTGGGTCCTTGTCTTACACTGAAATAATACACAGTGCGTTGATTTACCCAGATTGTTCAATGTGTATATTGCATACATTCACTCATAGCTTAGCGATGAGATAGTGGTGTGTCGATAGCTCGGTTATTAAATAAAGCAAAATTATTTTTATTATATGTTTTTTTATATTTTATTTATTTTTATTGGACTTTTATGGCTAGTTTCAATTGTAGAAATATGACCCTTTCTATTTAAACTCTTTCGAGTGGTGGACAACCCTAACATACAAGACTTATCAGTCATGTAGGTATTCTAATCATTTTATTCAGAGATAAAATAAGTTTAAGGGCTGGACACACTAAAATGTTACTAGAGAAATCGGTTCAGGTCCTATATTTCAAGAATTAAGACCGTCTAAGGGATTAGAGGCTAAGGATTAACTCTCGATTTTGACACACTAGTCCATGTGGTTATGATAACTGAATCAAACCAATGCAAGGTGATCCCAATCATTGCAAATCCTAATGTCATACCTAAATGCAGTCCTATCATGCATGCTATATGCTAAAAAAAAAGAAAAATACAAAGTAAAAGAAGAAAAAAATCTTTCAAAAATCCCCAAGAACCACAATCAATCGGCATCTCGTCCACACTCAGACAATTAAAAATCAATCAAATAGTCATGGTCAACCGGATAAGATATTGTAAAAGCCATAAAAGACCATGACTTCAAAAGTTTCCCTATCCCCCAAACCTGAACCATGCATCATTCGCAATGCATGATAACCAAAATATAGAAATATATATAGAGAGAATAGGGATGCAAATCGAGGGCTCAAAATCCTTGAGGAGGTAAGGCACTTGGCCTTGCTGATGGGTTACCGCCCATGAACCAGTCTGTCAAATTCTGCTCCTACTGGTCAAATTGAGCATCATAATCTGCCATCTGGGTGCCATATGAGTCTATCTATGCACCCTGTGTCTAGATCTTAGAGCGGAGAGAGCTTATCTCAGTGCTAAGAGAGTCGAGCCTGCCATAAATGACATTGAAATCTACTGTTATAGTATTGTCTCTCAGTATCTATCCTCCGATCGAAATACTCTCTGTCCTCATGCCGGCGCAGGCTGATATCCTACAAATACAACAAAATATCCTGCTTGTCGGGGTTACGAGCAAAGTAATCGGGATAATGGTTGGGCATCGTGTGCGAGGATCGGGGAGGTAGTTGTGTGGATGAACTCAAGATATCCTCCATGGTGGTGTCAGTCAGAGGTGTAGAGGGTCGAGGAGGCTGTACATCTGCTGGTGTGCCTAGGATGTTGTCCGATCATCCCTGAAAGATATGAAGGAATGAATCGGTAGCTCTTGCTCTGGCTTGTCGGCAAAGACCTAGTAGTATCTCAACCCATGCCCAGGTAATCGTCTAGAGATCTTGATAAAGTGTGAGGCGCAAAGAGCCGTGTCATCCATAATGGATGGGATCTTGCATATATTATCACAATAGAATTGAAGACCTAGTTTGTGACTGATGTAGGTTACAATCCCATGGTGATCATGTCAGTACACTTAGGGTTTGTGCGGAGCCCAAGCCAGTGACGAACCATGCATATTATCAGATCTGACCGCTGTAATTCATGATCCGGAAGGATCATGGTGTCTATCATTTGTAGATCCTCATATTTGACCCGGACGATGGACTCACCCCGAGCATAGATCGTGTGGCCTAGAATCTTCTGAATGCAGCGCAGCAACGGGTGGATAATGAGCTTGGACTTAAACTCGTCCTATCGTCCAACTCCTCTCCCGGATATACTTTCGAAGACATCCTCTCTGGTCATCTCTCCTCTGTAGGTTGACTCATCTATTTGTGGACTCGGGTGAAGGTGTAACCACTCTTTCAACTGGTTGAGTGTGACTCTTTGTGTGGTGCCTCTGAGTCGGAACTTGATGTATCGATCGCACCTATCATCCTCCATTAGTCGAAGATATGACATAAACTCGATTGTGGTGGTGTCATGTGCCGGAGAGCTGTCCTATATAGTCCAAAAAGGAAATGTAAATCTGACGCTGCCCGTGAGGCGGCGAAAATCCTCTCGGACACCGATCCTTTGTAGAAAGGCGAAGTCAATGCTGCGTGTAATCTCATACGTGTGGTTCGATCTGTGAAAAGTGATCGAACATTCCATGTATGAGAATGCGGCAGTAAATCAGCTCCAATGGCCCTCTAGGTGGGACGTATAATTTTGAGTCGTGAGAAGACTCACCGGAGTCGTACCACTCCACAGATCCTCCGCGGGCGCTCCTTCCGTCTTGATGCCTAGGGGGCTAGTAGTGTGCTTCATCTCCCTCCTTGATCGCATCCCAGTCGATTGATCCCTCAGTACTTTCGTCTGGTTCTCTTCTGATATTTCTGGATCGTGTATTTATCGAGGCATCTTGAATGGGTGGATCAAAAATGATTCCGGCTTAGGTTTCAGATTATATGGGTCGTATGTACTCTTATACAATCCATTGGAGTTTTGATTTGTTACAAAAATCGCTAATTTATCCAAATTTCACCAATTTGCCCAAAATCCAAGCACACACCAAAGAATAGTTCAGTGTGAAGAGTTACCTAAACTGCCGGATCTGCCTCAACGGTGTCGTGTGATGCTCGGCTTCACTCGGAGGTGGTTAGCTAGGCAGCACACGGGTCGTGTGGGTCTGATACATGCCATATGTGTGTGTGTGGCTGTGGCAGCAAGGATAGAAGGGAGGGGGTGAAGTTGGAGGGGTTTGAGAGAGAAAAGAGAGGAAGTGTGAATAGGGAGAAGGGGATATGATTGTGGGAGAGAGAATGAGACGATTTTTGAAATAAATGGGGGTGGCGAGCAGTTAGGTGAGTGAAAAGGCAAAAAAGCGTCTTTGTTCTGCCAACGGTTACTTCATATGGCCCATATGTATGGATATATGGGTCGTATACATCGGGTTGCACAACAAAACAAAGATTAAAATAAAGAATAAAATATGCATACAATCAAAATGAAAGAATAGTGACATGAAAAATACTGCATGATAATTAATTTAGCCAAAACACTCAGAAATTTCTCAAAATCAGGATAAAACAAACATTTGCTAAATAGCTCACTCAGATCCATTTATATTTAATAAACTAAAAATTCAGCCCCTACATCCCAAGAATCCTAACCCTAACCTAATCATCATCATACGGGATATTGATGACCTTAAACCTCTAGGTCTCATGGTAGTCAAAGGATATCGGTGCATAAATCGGGAGGCGCATGTCAAACATGTATTCCACCTTCCACAAATAAAATAGAAAGTTATAGATGTGAGATGAGCAAAATAATTTTAACATCTAGCGATGATAATGAACAATTTTAAATAAAATAGAAATTAAATACAAGTAAATAATTGAAAACGAAAATTACTACAAGTTAATAACGAGGGAGGCAGGTTTGAACCTTCTACAACCTTATAATTAAAATGATAACGTAAAATAACAAAGATAGTAAGGACAAGATAGAAATAGATAATGATAATAAAATAAAGAAAAGTGATAATAATGATAGATAATATTTGGAATTCTTTGAAGACCATAATCGATAGAATTAAAACAATAAAAAAATTCCATAACAATCATAATAATACTAATGAAATAAAGCGCTTGTACATAATAGATGTATAACCAACATGATTTTATCATAATGATTTCACCATAATCAAAACCTTGCAAATTAAAAATATAAATTTCTGAAATTTTTTAAAACTAATAACTAATGCAAAATGAGAATGAACTAATTTAGAAGAAACGTAACATGTTACCCAAACCGTTACCAAAGCCCACTAAGGCCGAGCAAACGGATCGTCACTCAGTGAGCATTACAATGGAGCCATATATTCGAAATTAACGGGATGAGTAATTGCAGCCTCTTTGTGTGGTCGTTTGAGGGACCCAATAGGTCTACCACCCGTTTCCTTTCTCTCCCCCTCACTGAATTCCCTTTCCTCCCTATTTCCCTCACCTCTCATCACTACAGATACGAATCCCTCCTCTCTCTCTTGTGATTTTCTTCACCGACCCTCTCTGCCCCTTTCACTTCACTCATTCGCCTCCCCTCTGCAAGCTCTGCGCCACCCTCTGAGCACTTGACTTCCATGGCACCTCACCTCCCCTAGCACCTAATCCGGTCACATGCATCTCTGTCGCCTCTCTATATAAACCCGCGCATGTCTCTCTCTCATTTTGGACTCTCATGCGCTGATATTAGACAATAGAAAAAAAAACTAATAAGAACAAATAGCGATTTTAAAATGGAAAGTAAGAAATCTGTGATTGAGAAAGTGGTGGCCGGGGAACCTTGGAGGGGTGATTCTATCGCTTGTCTGCTGGGTTTCATTGCTTGAATGCCTATCCCTGCCCCCTGGTAAATTCTAATTTTGACTCTATGCGCCTTGTGATAGTTGCTTGCTTGAAAGTTTGCATTGTGAATTGCTTGGATTGCTATGTTATTTGCGTGTTTCATTTACTGTGTGGGTTGATTTAGGGTCTGATACTAGTATAAAGGGGTTGATACTTTCTTGATCTGAATGAATGTTGGTTCGGTACTGATACTGATAGATAGAACATACTACTCACTTGATCTGGCTTTAGCCTTTTTTGCTGCACCATTTGTACTGGCATACCCTTCCTACTTGATGTCACATACCCTTTTTGCTCATATTGTTTTATGGTCACTATTTGCACCAGATGTCAGTTGCTGGTACTGTTTTTTTTTTCTGGTACCAGGCATTGTTGATTTTGCTGGTTCCTGGTTATTGGTTCTGTCCGATTTGTGCCCGTGTGGTCCTTGATTTCTGTATTGGTTATGCCCCTTTGCTTGACTGAAATGCTATTTTCCTTATTTTATGAGCTTGGGTGATCCCAGCAAAGCCCCTTGTCTTTTGGCTGGTAAATAGATGGTTCTGGTCTTAGCTGGTTCTATGTTGCTGGCTATACCAGTTGTTGGTACAGTCCTAATTGCCCTTTTTATTTGGCTATTTTTGGTTACTCTTTTGATCTTGTCTTTGCTGGTTATCACTGAAGTCGTGGTTTTACTGTGTTAATTGTATCCTTTATAGCTATGCTGGTTATACTCCTTTTCTAACACCGGTATCAGTGAGGTCTTGGCTTATTGATGTTGGTTCTGTCACATTTGTGTTGCTTTCTTTGGGTTGATTAGGTTACTGTTGTGCTGGTCCTTATACCTAACTCGTGTTGCCTTGTAGTTGTTAATTCATTTTGAGAATCTGTAAATTAAAAATGGATATCATTAGAAGTGGGCAACTAGCATAACAGGATTATCACCAAAGTATAATTGGGCCACTAAGTGAAGTCAATTTATTCACACTAATTTGTGGATTTTAGCAAATAGATTAAGGCCTAATATTAAAAGTCTTAAGAAAATTAAAAGCAATTAATTTAAAATGTGACTAATTAATTGGATGTCATCCCGAAAGGTTCGGCGAAACCATGGACTAATACGTAAATATAAAGATCGAGAAATAATTTCATTATTTGCCTTAAATTAAAATACCAAACAGATACAATTGTATCGAGACAACCTATGATCCCGAACACTAAAACACCAACAATAAAATAAAATATCTATTTTAATTAATTGAGTTTTTTTTTTATTTTTCTTTCTATTTTATTTTATTTTCATAAAATATAAATTGTAATTTATAAAAAAAATATTAATATATAATAAAAGAATATAATAAAAATAATTAAGACTTAATAAATAATAATTAATTATATTATAAAAGTATATATTAATTAGTTTCTCTATTTTTAAATAAAAAGAATATTAAATGTAAATATTATATATAATATATTAATCAATTTTTTTATTTTAAATAAGTGAATATCATTAATTAATATAAAATAATATATTAAACAATTTCTCTATTTGTTTAATTTTAATTTTTATTTCATTTTGTTCCCTTGTAAATTGTAAATGTAATCAAATTAAATGAATAAAGTGAATTATTGATTTGTGCTTGTAATTGTCTACTTTTGGGATTTTCTGTGCAATTTAATGACATATCAAAATTTCTGACTATTAAATAACGAACCCTCGAAATTCCCGACTCAAAAGTACATGTGAAAACAATAAATAATTAAATGATAAAAAATTATGGAAATTAAGCAAGGCATTATGAAAGAAATAAACGATGAAACTCAACAAGAACGGATAAGAACTAATAATTAATCAAAATAATGATTCCCAAATGGAAAATTAAGAAGAGACGTATAAAAGTGATTAAAAGACAAACACAACAAAACTAGTAAAATATGATAAATAAATATTCTGGCATCTTATAAATATAATAGAAATGTTGTCAAATTTTTCGGGTTAAACACACCAAACCCGAACAGACGTTAATTGAGACTCCATTTATAAATTAAATACATATTATAAGATAAATCACGTTAAAACTAATAAACACTTAATTTAAATTAATAGTAGGTGATATAGCTGACTCGGATTCACTCAGGGAGTACGAGAATGATCCCGACCTCGCTTACGTAGGCGTCAACCCCAAGACGGGCGACTGACCTCCGGAGTAGAGCAGTTTTACGATCCTCATCAACGCTCTCCGGTTCGATTTCCTTGGGATTTGATCTCCTTTGTTCAGAAATAGGAAACCCGAACCCGAAAATATTTTATTTTCAAAAATAAATCGAATTACGGTACTTTCTGATCAAACCTTGATTTAGAGATCAAATTTGACTTGTCATTGCATACGGTATTTTGACCATCATCTTTGGGGCCTACCCGAATTCACATATATTATCATGTCATTTTACATGTAGATATGATATGATTAGAACTCGAAAATTAGTCCCGATATAGATTTAGATAAAATATAATAAGTCATAGATTATAATTATTAGATTAAAATATTACCATTTTTACTATTAAATAATTAGATAAGATAGATAGTTAATCATGCATTAAATGCACGAGAGTGTTGAGAAACGGACCGGGTGATCTCAATATGAAGTTATCTTGTATAACCAGACCAACGGGTTACGTACGGATGTCCATTTGGCCCATGGGACCTCTTAGTCTGAATATATCTGAGTACCTTTGTCTGTCAGTCATGCACTGATCTCATTACTTGACGGCTTCGGCAGTATCATGAGTGTTTTCTATTTGATCAATATTATATTTATTATTATTAAGTATATGATTTGTTCTAAATTTAATTGAGTGATTAGGATATGGATTTTAGTATTTAGTATGGACGTTCATATTCAAGTATGGATTTTATTTTGTTTTATTTTATTATTATTTAGCCGGCTTATTTGAGATCTCTATATGTCCAAAGGGCTTTTTTATTTGACCCTTGGTTTGTATACAGAGTCTCGTAGTTATTATTATATCTTTTTCTAATTCACGAATAGTTATTTCCATATGGCGATAAAGCAACTGAAGTCATATTTTAATCCATTTATTTTATTTTATGATAATTGGTGAGGTAGATTATCAGATTCAGAATACCGAGTACGCGATTTTAGTCGTTCACTCTCTTAGGACGTTATTGCTCTGGGAGGTCAAATTTTCTTAGTATATTCAGGGCATTGGCGCTCACTTATATGAAAATCGTAAGTTTATAAATTGGGCCCGAATACACTTAGGTAAGTCTTAAGTGTAAGGCCCGATTATGTGTCTACTAGAGGATGGGTCTGATAATATGCAATTGAGAAATTTTATTTCGGGTACTTCCTTCTAGTCTTATATATATATATATATATATACTTTATATTATTTCCATATAGTTTCTATTTTGAGTTTTCTTGTCATTTCATGTCATCGCATATTAGTGAATTCTTAAAAAGATGCATAGAAATATATTTATGTTCATAAATAATTATTATATTACATTTAAAACACCAGTGTCGGTATTTGGGTCCAGTCTAGGAAAGAATATCAAATTTTAAGGCTGGAGCTAAATCCGTACTGAGTAATTTTTAAATTACTCACGTTTCCACGGTGATTGTGGGACCCAGGTTTACATGTACGTGATATTTTCTTGGAGAGTGTTACGAGCAGTCCTACGAGATGACAGAGGTGCTTCGTCGCATCAGTATATGAGCTAGATAATTTTGATTAGAACTCATCGGGTTATCGAGTTTTATTTCCTTCTTTTGGGTCTTTGTTTCAGAGATTTTACTGCCCATTCCGATGGAGTCAGCCCCATCGATGTAGACGTTGTATTCTTATTGTTATTTTGGACTATATATTGTCATGTATTATTATTATTATTATATTTATTCTATGTTATTGTACTTTATTTATTTAGCTTTTCATACACACGTCTTATCGTACATATGTGGCGGGATTAATCACCTCTAATCGGATTTAATTATTTTAGAGTGTGACAAAGATAGTATGTATCATAGTCCTCTGGATACAGTAAATGACTAGATGCTTGATAAATCTGGCTCGGTATTCCTTGTAGTCATAATATCCGATTACCAACTCCCAAAAACCCTCCATGTTATACCCCCATTGAATCCCCTACCACCACAAGTAGGCAATATGTGGAATCCTAAAAATAACCTTAGTTACGTGCATGCCTCGAACCTCTAGAGGTTGCGCTGCATCTTTTTTATTGGAAGTGGAACCATGTTGTTCTCCTTCGAAAATTGGGTTTTAGGTCTCGGCTTGGTTGCGTATGACCCGTATGCGATGGCGTACGGGTCATATGGGTCTTTAAGACTATTAGACAGAGGTGAATTCGAGAGAGAGGAGGAGAGATGAGTTGTGAATTGAGAGGGAGGCTATGTCAACGTTTTTAGAGAGGAGATTGGGTGAGAAATTTAAAAGAAATAGGAATTAATGATGGTGAAATTCATTTTCTTTCTTCAAATCCTTCCTATTTTCGCTCTGCCCAAAGTAGTATATGGGCCATATGCATTTCGAATTCGTTCTGTTGGGTCTACTTCCTCTCCTTTGAGTGTTTAGACTTGTATATGGCCGATTTAGTGTTGCATTTGGGTCATATAAGATTTATAAATTTGATATGTTTGTATACTCAGTGCCTAACCTAATCTCTCGCTTATCTGACTGTCCCGGCTCAAACTAATTTTATTGCAGTGCTGAATGCAAATGGAAGGCAAAAATAAAGGATATGAAAAAGTATAAAAATAAAATTTTTGCTTGAGTAGCCTCTCAAAAAATAGTTTATTTTAGGTTTCAAGCTCGACCCCATAGTACTTAACCTATGGCCCTTCGAGGTGGTGGTCAGCCTTATAGTGCTTGAGGCGATAACCATTCACCTTAAACTCCTTGCTTTTCTCGCTCCAAATGTCTACCGCTCTGAACAGATAAACTTTCCTGACTAGAAATGATTCAGACCATCTGGACTTCAATTTTCCCAAAAATAACCGTAACTTGGAGTTAAACAATAGTACTGATCTCCTTCCTTGAATTCTCGCCCCATGATCCTCCTATCGTGCGCCCTCTTAGTCCTTTCCTTTTATATTTTTATATTATCATACGCATGGAGGTATATTTCCTCAAATTCATGCGAGTCAAGGACTCTCATCTCGCCTATTGCTTCTATGTCCATATTAATGGTTTTTGTGGCCCAATAGGCTATATGCTTGATTTCTATCGGTAAGTGGCAAGACTTGCCATAGATCGATTTGTATGGACTCATTCCGATGGGGCTCTTGAATGCTGTGCGGTATCCCAAAGCACGTTAGTCAATTTGAGTGCCCAATCCTTCTTAGTTCTTGCCACAGTTTTTTTTAGGATTCATTTGATCTCTTTGTTGGACACTTCCACCTGATCGCTTGTCTGTGGATGGTATGGTGTGGCGACGTTGTGTCTCACATCATGGCAGTTCAAAAGGTGATCAAAATTATCTGTTAATGAAGTTTTTCCCTCCGTCACTGATAATGATACGAGGTACTTCAAATCTAGAAAAAAAATAAATCATTGAAAAGATGCTTGACGGTATTAGCATTAGCCCTTTGACAGACAACTACCTCTACCCATTTGGACACGTAGTTCACTGCAATCAAAATGTACTCATTCCATTTTGAAGATGGGAATGGTCTCATGAAATAAATTCCCCACACATCAAAAATTTTTAACCTCCAAAATAGATTGCAGGGGCATCTTATTTCTTTGGGTTATGTTGCTCATTCTTTAACATTTATCGCATGCAAGGACGAATGCTCTAGTGTCTTTGAAAATGGGGGGGGGGGGGGAAGAAACTCGATTGGAAGACTTTTATAGTTATCTTTGAGGATGATGTGTGCACTCCATAGGCAGAAAGATGACACTAAAAAAGTATGTTAGGCTCCTCCTCGCTTGAAACGCAGCGCCGAAAGATTCCACCAACTCCAATTTTGAACAGGTAGGGCTCCTCCCAGAAATAGTGATTTACATCCACCTTGAATTTAGTTCTCTGTTGGGACGTCTGTTCTGGTAGGAATACACTGGTTGCCAAATAATTTGCAAAATCGCATATCTTGGCATTTGCGAGTTGCCCCTTCCTGTTTCTATCTTGTTCAGCTGCTCGATCGCATGAATTATGTGCAGTGGAATGTCATATTCCTCCCGGGTTATATCTATAATGTTCGCACAATTCATGTGCAAATCAACTGAGAGTAACTGTTCTCCTGGAATAGAATCATCGATCGACACCCCACTGTCTGCTCTATTTTCCCAATGTATGCGGGAAAGATGATCCGGTATCGAATTCTCGATTCCTTTCTTGTCTCATATCTCCAGATCAAATTCTTTCAAAAGAAGGATCCATCTGATTATACAAGGTTTTGAATCCTTCTTGTTCAGGAGATACTTGATTGTCGTATGGTCGGTGTAAACTATAATTTGAGAATCGACCAAGTAGGATCGAAATTTATCCAATGTAAATACAACAGACAACAATTATTTTTTAGTGATCGTGTAATTTACTTGGGCAGAGTATAACACCTTGCTAACATAGTAAATAGCAACAGGCTTCTTGTCCTTTTTCTACCCAAGGACCACTCCTACGACGAAATTACTTACATCACACATTAGTTCAAACGGTTACGATCAGTTTGAATGTTACAAAATGGGAGCTGAGATGAGTATATTTTTAGCTCGTTGAAATCTCTCATGCATTACTCCGTGAAAATGAATTCCAGATCCTTCGTCAATAGATTCGTTAGAGGTTTAGCAATATGTGAGAAATTCTTGATGAATCTTCGATAAAACCCACAGTGTCCAAGAAAACTTCTCACCCCCTTAATGTCATTCGGGAACTCCATTTTTTCTATTACTTCTATCTTAGCCTTGTCCACTTCGATTTCTCTTGAGGTCATCAAATGACCTAGCACAATCCCTTCTTGTACCATGAAGTGACACTTTCCCAGTTTAGCACTAGATTTACTTCTTCACATCTCTGTAAATTTTTGCATAATTTGGCTAAACATGAGTCAAAGGATGTGTCGTAGACAGAGAAATCATCCATGAAGAATTTCATCTCCTTCTCTTTGAAGTCTGAGAAGATTGCCATCATTGCTCTATGGAAGATAGTTTGTGGGTGTATCGACACTTGAAAAAATCCTGAGTACCTATCTAGATAATAAAAATATGAATGGTTCGCCAATCTTTCGAGAAGTTGGTCCACGAAAGGCAAAGGGAAGTGGTCCTTCCATGTTGTTGTATTGAGTTTTCGATAATCAATGCACATTATGCAGCCAATGGCAAAATGGGTTTGGATAAGTTTGTCTTTTTCGCTCCCAAACTCAGTTGCCCCACCTTTCTTGGGCACCACGTGCACACGGCTAACCCATTTGCTATCTGAAATCGGATAGATAACGTTTGCCTCGAGGAGTTTGAGAATCTTCTTTTTGACTACCTCCTAGAGGTTCGAGTTAAGTCTCCATTGGTGCTCGATTGATGGCTTGTGGTTCTCTTCTAGAAGGATTCGGTGCGTGCACACTACTGGATTTAGACCTTTTAAGTCCTTGACAGAATATCCTATCGCACTCTTATACTTTTCAATGCTTCCAGTAATTTGGAAGTCTGTTTCTCGACTAAACTCGCATTAATAATTATTGGGTTTGTCTCTTCTGGGTCAAGGAACTCGTATCTAAGATTGGCTGGCAGAGGTTTCAATTCGAGCTTCTTCAGTTCCTCGGGTGCTGGTGCACTGGCTTGTCTGCCAGCCTCGGTCTCAATGGTTGTGTCCTCTTCACTTTTCTCGTACATGGGGTCTTCGTATTGCTGCTTCACTACACTCACACATTCATTGCCGTTGAGTTCTTTCTGTAAGTCGAGTAGGAAGCTCTCGCGGTCTGCCAATGATGTATTTCACTATTCTAATAGATTTTTCTTGACCAATTCATCAATTGAATCAATCACAAAACAGTCTTCGGTCTCGTAAGGGTACTTGATAGCCTTGCCTAATTAGAATTGAATTCATTTGTCTTCTACCCTTATCGTGAGTGTGTCTTCTCTCATATTGGCAATCACTCTTGTTATCCTTAGAAATGGTTTTCCTATGATGATCGGTACTTTCTTGTCTTCCTCCATCTCCATCACCATGAAGTCTCCCGATACGAAGAATTTTTCTACTTGTACCGGTACGTCCTCTACTATCTCGAGCAGCAATCGGACAGAGGCATCAGCTAGCTGGATAGTCATTCTTGTGGGTTTCAGCTCGCCAATTCTCATTTGTTTGAAGATTGTGCGTGATATGAGATTTACGCTTTCTCCTAGATCACAAAGGATCTTTTTTATTATCACCTTCCCAAGAGTGTAGGGTATAGTTAACTTTCCTGGATCTTCCAATTTTGGTGACAGTGTCCTGCTGAGAATGGCACTGCAGTTTAAGTTCAATTGTGCCCTTTTGCACTCTCCAAGACCGCGCTTATTGCATAATATATCTTCTAAGAATTTCATGCACGTCTCTGTAAAAGGGATGGTGATTTGGAGTTGTTTGAGAACTTATATGAACTTTTTGAAATTGCTCATCCAACTTAGTTTTAACAAGTCTCTGGGAAAGGAATCTGGGGTTGTTACAGTTGTTGGGTCTCTGTACCCTTCTTTTTCTTATTAGGGTCGGAGTCAGATCTTATGGAAAACGCACGACACGTTTGGAGATCCGACTCCTTAGTTATTGCGCCTGGTACCTCTGATGATGGGTCGGACAAAATAAAATAGAATAGTTCCGTACTTTTATCATTCATTCTCCTAAGGAACTTCTTTAATTGCTCCCTCTTGGGGGTCCACAGGTATTCTTCTCATACCATCTTCTTCTTCCTCAGGCATGGTCGGTACTTGATATAAGGTTCCGCTTCTCAGAGTCCACTTGACTTCTTGCATATCAGGTAAGTCAGAACCTCATTCTACATCTCTCGAGGTTATGACTTTCGCCTCCCCTTTTAGGTTAGCCTCGGATTTGCTAGGCAATAACCGCGGTTAGTGGAGGTGGATGTGTTGGAGTTTTCACTCCCTTTCTCTCTCATGTTTAGTTTCACAAGCTGAGCGCTGATGGCTTGCATCTGCTCCAACATGACTTAGTTCATCTTCTCCTGTCCTTGCATGAACTCGGTAACGGCAGAGGCAATGTAATGAGGTCTCAGTTGATTAAACTGAGGCCTATTGTCTTGGTTCGAGAAAGATGTGTTCTGATAGAAATTATGGCTACTACTTTCAGAAGGTTATTGGAGCTGTTTGTTCTCTTGCTACCCTTGAGTCAATTTTTGGAATTCAGGCGACTCCTTCGGATAGGGTTGGAACAGTGAGTTTGGCATAAATGAGGGTTCTTTATTGACAGAGTTGACTTGATCTGGCCTTTCATTTGGTTGTGCCAGCGGACACTCCTGATAATTGTGTCCTTCATCTCCACAGAGGTCGCAAGATACCGATTGAAGTTTCTCAATAACCTTCACTTTCCGGCTCCGTTAGAGTTATTTTGGTAGGGCATCAATTCTCGTTGAGAGTATAGAGAATTGATCAAGTTCTATCCTGCCACCACCACCTCCTCTTCGGTGACCGTGGTCCATCCATTATTCTTGTACCGCTAGTTAGTCGAACAGTCTTAGTGCTTCATCGGGCTCCATTTGCATGAAGTTACCTCCAGCCATCGAGTTGACTAGCATGTCATTGCTATCCATTAAGCTCTAATAAAATTCATCCACAATCATCCATTAAGGGATGTTGTGATGCGGACATGAATTCAACAGTTCTCTGTATCTTTCTCAAACTTCACTAATAGACTCGTCAACACCCTGCTTAAATACTGAGATTTGTGCTGTAATCTTAGTTGTCCTCTTGTGAGGGAAGAATTTACTTAAGAATAGGTTATAGAGATTGGCTCAGGTACCAACTGAGTCTTTTGAAAAAAAATTTAGCCATCTCTTGACTTTATCTTTCAAGGTAAATGGGAAAAAAGGGCTAACCTGATGTAGTCCTTTGACGCTCTGTTTGGACAGACTGCTCTCAAACACTACAGGTAAGGCCTGAATGTCATCATGTGGGTCTTCGTGCTCCAGCTCATGGTAGAAGTTGTTCTGGAGAATGTTGATGGTGCTCACGCCATAACTGGGAGGTTCTCCGGTTAGACGGAGAAATCTAATCGGATCTCTTGCATCTGTTGCTCGTGGCTCTATGTAGTCTAGCAGCGTTCTGGGCACAAACTTCTCATCGACAGCTCCATTTAGATGGGGATCTTCACTTGTGGCGGTGTGGTTCCTCATATTCCTGATTCCTTCAGGTTGATTGTTCATTATTATTATCGGGCCTCGGGATTCTTCTAAGACAGGGGAAGATCTAAATGTGGTCGGTGTAATCTTCCGGCTTCTCAACTAGTAGTCTCCCATAGGATGATGTCTTTTCAGTTTAGATTCTGAAACAGAAAAGATAGAATAAAGAATGAGAATAAAAATAAAAATCTAGATATAAAAGTAAAATAAGTTTGGTAATTAAGCTGTCATCCCCGGCAATGGTGCCAAAAAACTTGACAACACGGGGACGTGCAACCTTTAAAATTTATAATTTCTTATGGTACTTAGGTTCGACCGCAAGCATACGATCTACGTTAAGTATAGTAAGGATGTCAAATCCGCAGGGACGGAGGTAATTACCAGACTTACCCTACTCGAGCCTCTATATGTGCAAACAAGTAAAAATTAGGGGTTGTTTAAATGATGGTTTATAACTATTTATAATTGAAAAAAAATAGTAAATATTTTTACGGGTTTTGAGTTAAATAAAATAAAGGTTCCTAGGTATATATGTTAGTTTCAACTTGGATTTGGACCATACGGCCCATATGCTATGGTATACGGTCATATGGACACATACAAGTTACAACTTTTTCTAATGAGTGATTTCTTCGCTGGTTACGCGAATCCTAACTGATCAGTACCTTGACAACATAGCTCAACTCTCGCATGTTGGTTTGTTTGTGTAGTTGGTGGTTAGGTAGGGTTCCTAAGTTCACATAAATCTCAACTCTCATATATTGGCTTAGATCTCTTAAATTAAGTGTCGATTTTCTACAAGCACGCTCAATCTCTCAATCTGACCGTGGTTCAACCATTCGGACACAACTCGATTTACATTGTCGGGTCCTAGATCTACCTATTATAGTTAAAAAAACCCTTGAAAAACTATTTGAATCTTAGATGATCAAACCTATAGCTTGGCCTCGGCTCGAGACCTATCCTAGTAGTTCATCAAGCAATCCAACAACCATAGCAATAATACATAGCACATCAAACACAACCATAGTATAAAAAACCTCTAATAAAAAGTCATAATCCTAGTTTCACATTCCTAACCCTTAAGAACTAGAATACTTAGCCGTTCATAGCGGCATATAAAAAATCAATAAAGATACAAAAAGTAAGAACAAAAAACATTATAGCAGAAGTTATCAAAAATATCAAAGATACAACAGAAAGAGATGATTCAAACTCTTGATGCTGCTCTCTACCAGTCTCTTGCTCAGTCCTCATCTCCTCTCGAGTGTTCTGCACCTTCGATCTCTCGAAACAAGTGGAGGATGAAAGATGGTGACCAAGAGAGAGAAACCATAGGCTGTTGGGGCGTGGTATATAGGAGGAGGTCCAGATGGAATGAAAGGAAATCACGCCATTAAGCCGATGTCTTCTGTGCACATTTTTTTTTCGAAAATGGTCTATACGACCCATGTGGAAGTGTATACGGGTTGTATGCCATTCTTTTCAGTGACAAATATTTTTTGTTGATCCAAAGATATTCCAATTGGCGTGAAAGCTCAGTTTAAAACCTGATTCCTTAGCTATTTAGCTTGATATTTCTGAAATGCACAACTAGCCAAGACAATCAAATCTAAAAATACACATGTTAGGCAATGAAATTAAACATGAGATTGAGAGTTTTGCATACTGATTTTAGGCACAAACAAAAGTCAAGATATATATATGAATGCACGACATCGCTGAAAGACATAAAGGTGGACAAGATTTGTTCGATAAATTTATTTTGATAGGGTCTGTTGTAGGGTGTAGTCTCCATCAGATTTCATAAGTCTCCATCACTAATCCTAATTTGAAATGACATTCCCCCCTCTCTTGACGAGTATGCATTAGTCTCCATTCTCTACTGTCTATTCTACAACTAGTTGACACTGTGCTGCTCTCCATTACCCTCGTTTTCTTTCTTCTCTACTCTAAACTACCGCCAGATCACCGCACCGATCTCTTCATCGGTGAGCCAGCTCGAGATAACTCGACTAAAATGAGTCAAGCTTGAGTTATTGCTTTTAACTCGTGATCAGATGCCGTGACGAGCTGACTCGGCTTGCTAATATCCCGAAATAAGTTCGAGTTTTATCCAACTCATCCATGTTCGTCTAGTGTGCACCCCTATTCACTACATCAAACAACAATTTATGCTATATATTAAAAATCTATAATACAGTAATAAAAATAACAAGTATGAATACATTAATGACTCAAACAACACAGCAAGCTGAGCCAGACCATAGAGGTGGAGCCATAGTAGGGCATGTCTTGGCTGGTGCCGGACTTAATTTTTTATAATATATGTAAAGTAATAAATTTTTCCTCTAAGATTAAAGTAATATAGATAAAATTTATATGAGTGTCTAGACATAATTGAAAAATCAAACCTATCACATCTAAATATTTGAGAATTTAAGATCTGTCTACTAATTATGTTCAGACTTATGAAACAAACCGAATCCAGCACTACTAAATCAAATTCAAGATCGATTTATTAACTTGACTAACTGATTTATGATAGTTCGGTTAACTATTAAATGAATCAAATTTAAACCGATCTCGATCTATGCACTAGCCACACAAAAAAATACAATCTACGTAGTGTTTGCCTTTTTATCTCAACAACTCATGGATCTACTTTTCAATTTGTGAACTTAAAAATGAAAACACCTTTTAATTAGTGAGCGTTGTTACAGATGAAGTAATTATGCTTTGTACCACGCTATCGCTATTGCACGGCCCATCATTGCAAATCCCACTTTAACAAACCGCACAAGATCAACAAAATCGATTGATTTATCTAATATTTCTGAGTTACACATGGTGCTAATTACCATCCCTACTTTGTGCAACAGGGGAACATTCCTGTCCCAAGTACCTCCTAGATTAGGTAAAGATTTGAACAAATCTTCGAATTAACCATAGAAAAGGAATTGGACTAATTTTGTGCTCCGAGAGATTACATGATGTGTCCCCTTCCACGTTGCAGGATTGGAAGCCAACACACAAACGCCAGTGGAGGATAGGGATAATTAACCTTCTCTTCGTCCTATAAATAAATATGGAGAGGGATGCTTGATTAGTGACGAGATCCGTGTAAGAAAAATTTATATTTCGTAATTTATTTTATGTTTGGTTTGAGTTTGATTTGTTTGATGTTCGATTCGATTGTAGTTCAAGTTCGGTTCATTCGATTAGACTTTTTATTAGTTCAATTTGAGTTCGGTTCGATAATTTTTCAATAAACTAGTTTGAGTTCGATTTGTAATAATTTGATATGTAGTATTAGTATATATTTTTAACTATTTAGTTAAAAATATATGTAATAATATAATTATTTTATTATAATAATAAGATATTATTAATTTATTATTATATTAATAAATATTAGTTAATTTTTTCAACATTTTATATAAATTAATAAAATATTAATTATTTTAACTCTAATTATTCATGATAATATGAAAATAAATATATAAATTAAAATAATGGAGTTCGTCTAGAGTACGATTTCAGTTCCAGTTTGATTTAACTCGAGTTCAATATCAGTTCCGGTTCAATTTAGTTCAAAATGATTTCAAATCAAACTCAAACAATAGTGAGTTTAATCAAATTCGATTCGTTTGCAGCTCTATACTTGACAGTGAATTATTTTAATAATTTTGGCAATGAACTTTTAAATAAATAAAAAATAAATCTGAAAAATAGAAAAATAATAATAAATAAGTTTCGTTACTCACAAAATGATAGTGTTTTAAATTTTTTCGTACAATTTCATTATCATTTCATAGTTCATCAAAGGCTATTAAAATTTTATACAATTTGTAATGGTTCAAATTTAATGGTGTTTGATGGACTATCAAACGATAATTACATGAAATTTAAAACACTATCAATCTATGAGTAAAAAAATATATCTATAATTTTTTTAAGATTTTTTATATTTATTGTAAAATTCATTGTCAAAATTATTAAAATAATCCATTGTTATTAATTTATAAGTAGAAAAATATATCTATAAAAAAAATATTTTTAAAAATATTTTTCATATTTATTTGAATATTCATTGTCAAATTAAAACATTGTCAACGGATCCCTTCCCATAAATATACCCTAATTCTCCATCCCAACTTTATCTTATCTGCAATCGACCAACGTAGAATTTGGGATTTGGCTCGCTCCTTTTCAGTTTTTATCGTCATTCCCGACTGTTTATCTGAAATCTGAAAGCTGTCTATTCCTGTAAATCTAAGCGTCATTGAATGGTCCCGGGTCCGTTATACAAAGTTGCCCAGTTGATTTTTTTTTGGGGGAGTGGGATTAGTTGACCATGATAATTTTGATAATGAAGTTTTAAATAAATTTAAAAAATCATAAAATAGAAAAAATGAAGAATACATATTTTAAATTAAGACTTTAATTTTGAATTAAAAATAAAAGGAACAAGATTATTATTTTTTCTCACAGATAACCCAATAAGTAGAGGTGCAAACTGGTCGTATATGGTGAGATAGAGGTCGAAATAGTATTTGTATCTATTTTAATTTTCTGAATATAAATATAAATACGGATATTCTCAAATATGAATATGAATACAGGTAATTTCTTTTTGTATATAGATAATGCGTATATATTATCAAAGATAAATATGAAATTAATTTAAAATTTATATCTACTTAAACATATAATAAAATAAGTTTTCAAAAACTATTATTTATATATGAGAAGAGATCCGGTGTCACTAGTTTTAGTGGCGTCCAATGTCACTAACATATCTTTTAATTTATATTTTAAAATTTAATATTTAAATTTTAAATCTAAATGATTGACTTTATTCATTTTTATAATAGATGTATACTCATAAAAATTTATGATTTTTAGAGATATTCATACTAGATCAAATGATAATAAAATGAGTGAACCTAATAAAATATGATTGATTTATTTTTGTGCATTCATTTTGTTATCATTTAACCTAATATGAAATGATATCTAAAAATTATGAAATTTTATGAGCATAGATTTATCATAGAAATGAATAAAATTAATGATTTGAATATAAAATATAAGTATTAAACTTTGAAATATAAATTAAAAAATAAGTTGGTGGCATCAAATGCCACTAAATTTAGTGGCACTAGATCCCTTCTCTTTTGTTTATGAGTATATTACTAATTTTAATATTAAAATTCATAATATCTATTTAATTATAACGAAGAATAATATTATCTTTTATGATATATATTAAATAATATATTATATATCAAGTATTCGGATATAAATAATTAAAATTAAAATCATATTCATATCATTTTCCATTCGGATGTTTATATATCGATATATGTATGTAAATTTTCGAATACAAATAATTAGGTCGATCTCTTCTTCTCTTATCAATTTAATATCATTTTGAATTGAAAGATGTTTAGTGCTCTATCAAATAGTTCAAAACTTTTAGAAGTAGAGTGTTGTTCTTTTATATTTGATGTTGATTGAAATTTGTAATTAAGTCAATTTTGATAATCGATCTACATAATTAATAACATATTTGAAAATTTATTTTCTCGCTTCTGTCACAATAGCTTATTTTCTCGTAAGGAAAATAATAATAATAATTATTATTATTATAATTATTATTATAATAATAATAATTATTATTATTATTATAATATAATTATTATTATTATTATTATTATAATAATAATTATTATTATTATTATAATAATAATAATTATTATTATTATTATAATAATAATGATGAGCGTGCTATACAGATGAACAATTGGACATTGCATTAAGAGGTCCAATTCTTGCTCCTTTTTAGTTCGGGTCCCACACGGAATCCATGAAAAAAACCCAACACTTTGTGGATTTTGTTTTTACGAGTTGGGTGAGTCATCAAACCCCTAACAACATCAAATTGGCGCCATTGAAAAGCAAGAGAAGAAAATTGTATGTTCGAGAAAAAGCTTTGACCTCATTTGAGGATCACGAGCGCCATAATTAAAGCCTTTAACCTTGAGAATTTAACTAATTAAGAAGCCAATTCAGCTGTCAAATTGGACTTTAAGTGTTTTCCCCACATTTACCATATTATCATTTACATTAAATTTCAATATTTTGATTTTGAACATACGTATACAAGTAACTGACCTTGGCCCATCTACAAGTTGAAACGCAGAATGGGGCGTCATATCAGCACCAACTAACAAAATGGTGATAGTTCAATTTAGTATTACCGCGTGCGAGTTTTGTGAGTGCTTGGCAAATTGAGGAAATTATTACAGAGGTGGAGGATATAATTCGAGGGCACATTGAGAAGAGTCAATTGGAGGAAGCCATCTGGCATC